>CM077112.1:19293002-19311559 GCA_039619505.1 Cimex hemipterus
ATTAGCGTGAATGGAGGCGTATATTCCCCTGAGGAATGTCGAGAACTTCGTGGCCGTGCGAAGGAATTCTGGTTTGTACAGGTAGTTTATTAGTTGGAATCGTAGAGAATTTCTTCAATTACCCCTCGGAATATCGTTCACTCTGGAACAATGAAAACGAAATATGGCGCACGAATGTAATTTATTAGCGTGAATGGAGGTGCTTAATCACAATTATGTCGAGGAATATCTAGAACTCTGAGGCAGTATGAATGATTTCTGGTGTGTACATGTCATTTATTAGCGTGAATGGCAAAGGCATATCCTGACTTACTCCAACGAATTTAGAGTAACGACTAGAGAGCAAGGAAATTCTTAACAAGAGGTAGTGTGAATGAATTTGTGATGTAATTTATTAGCGTGAATGGAGAAGCTTAACCCATTATGAAGGAAGTATGAAAGAATTCTGGTGTGCGCATGTAATTTATTAGGTTGAATCGGGTCCTCAATTATAGCCTTAAAGAGAATCGGATCCTGGGGGAGAATGAACGCTAACGAGAATTTTAAGTTTTATGTGTTTGTTAAGACATGAGGTACAGAACAACCAATAATAAGTTAAAAGAGAGAATCCGTTACCGTTATATCAAAAAACTCCTATAACATCAGTGAAAAAATATGAAAAAAAACTGGAAATAAAATGCGAGAAAGCCAGTAAAAGAACCTAGGGCTTGAATTTGTAGATTAAATAAATATAAACTGTAATAAAATATTTTTATTATTATGTTTTAGATATTTACTTAAAGCGTTAGACATGTTTTGGCACGAGGACTGCCTGAAATGTGGATGCTGCGACTGCCGCCTCGGAGAAGTGGGTTCGACTCTTTATACAAAAGCAAATCTCATTCTCTGTAAAAGAGATTATTTAAGGTAGATAAATTTTTAATGGCTGTTTTTAATATTTCACACGAATATAAATATAAATATAACATGTAGTCCCAATAAAAACCTAACCGTGAAAAGTGCCATGTTCCAGACCCCCTAAAAAAATAAAAATAACCTATCAATGTAATAATCTCTACACTGTGGCCTAGTCATTTCTTTTTCAGTCCTTTTCCAGTTAAAAGAAAAGATAAAAGTTCAAGACTGCCCCCCAGTCATCATATCCAAGTAATGATTCATTATGCTTATTCTCACATCACTCAAGTTACTTCACTCCTACTTTTATGGCCCATATTTATAAGAATACCCCCATCCAGCCACCCCTAAAGCGACCCTAATTTGTGAAAATTGCAATTTTCGCATTCTTACCTTGTGTACAATGTAAGATCTAACTTTATACCAAATTTCATGTTTCCTTCAATGGCAGTGGCTTATAATTTTGATGATTAGAATAAGACAGCCTTTTTTTCTCCGTGGCCAATTTCATTTGTCGCCGAGAATCAAATAATTGAAAAATGGCAAAAAGGAAAGGGAAAATTCAAAAGGTGAGGTTGAGATGGGAGGTTAGTGCCCGTGGGGATCGAAGTCACGAAGACTCAAGTGGTCGAGTAGCGGCGTATCAAACCGAAGGTCATGGTTTCGAATCCCGCTCTTGACGCTGACTTTTTATCTCGACAAAACATTAATTAAAAATTAATTCATTAAAAAGAATTTATTTGCTCAACCAGACGGCGAAACTAAACGTCTTAACATTTTCGCTCAAAGACCTCAACATAGAATTCCATAACATAAATTTACTTAATTCAACCGACCTAAGAGCAAAGATTCAGAAATCAAATCGCGAGGTCGACTCTTTAAATTTAAAATTGGAAATAAAATTCATATGGATGATGCGATAAAGTCGTGGAGTTGAATTTCTATCAGAAAATAAGAAGTGTTACAAAAGTTTTTTTTCAAATACTTCTCCTAATATGAAATTAGAAATTTTGTACTGCAATAAACAACAAAATACAATTTTTTACAAGAAATTTAAAAAAAGGCATAAAATTGTTATGATTCGGGGCGATAAAATACTTTGCCATGTATTAATTTCATTCGCTTGGAAAACTCAATATCTTTAATTACTTTTCGGTGTAAATCGTTCTTTACAAGATCTCCAGCACCGCTGAAATTGCTTAGTCATCTTCCCCTCTTTGGCGGATGTTTGTTTTAAATTCCATAAGTTTGCCAACTCATGAAAACCCGCAAAACTCACACAGTTTAAAATCATCCCCTTAGACTTTCCCACATAAAAAAACTAACAGACAACATTTGAATTAAAACTCGCACGTATGTTCCCTTGGTAAGCACCCTCCGGCAACTACCCTAATGAATATGAAAATCTTTAAGTAGCCAAATTTATTCCATCCTCCTCCTGAGAAATTTATCTAATTCTGGAATTTTCCAAGCTGCACGATCTGGACGATTATACAGAGGAATAATTATCAACACATTTCTCTTTTATTTACAATATTTTATAAGCAAATACTTAAAGTATTAGAACGTGGCAATTTAACATTCTACTGCCTAAAATACATGGCTTTGCTAAATTATTTTCCAAAATTATGCGTATGGCAAAATCGGGAGAGTGGACGGTACGCACAAGTAAAAATGTTTTCCTCAAAATTCTGGAATAACTCGAAAATGGTTGAGAGGTCAGGCAAAGCTGAAAAAGACCAATCGAAAGATTATTAAAATTCCTTTGGATTGTTAAAGGGATCCGCTCCCGGACGATTCCTGGCTCCACAGCTCAATTTGCCGCTTTTGTAAAACGTGCAAAAATTGATGTGTTCCCGAATTTTAAAATTTCCCTATAAATGACCGAAGGTTGGAAAACAGTTAAAAACGCCGTCTTGTTCAGCGTAAAATTTTCTAAATGAGATTTAGAACAGGTCTGTGACTTTAAAAGGCTGGGAAAATATGCTTTTTGAAAAATGGCCAGTTTTTCTTGCAAAAACCAAGTGGTCGTTTTTTTATGTGTTCTTATTAGACAGTCCGACTGTATTTCTCTTGAACCAATGGCACTATCAAACAAACAAAAAATTTAAACACGCACTTTTTACCTTTTTAGTTGAAAAATTATACAGAAAACTTCGGGCTCGGTTCAACTTCAAAATTTCAAATACGATCCCGTACAGCTCGTCACATCATCCAAAACAATTTTTTTACTCTGGAGACGATAGTGCAATTGGATTTTAAATTGGTCAAAAAAATGACAACTTTATGGCAAAAAGTAAAAAAAAAAAAAAAAAAAACGCTTTTATTTTGCATCGATATTAATTCCAATGATTTCCTTCTTCACTAAAGCAAACAAACATTAATTGCCCATTTGTGCCAATTTTGTGATATGAAGTATTTCAATCCATTTTTTGTCAAAATCTCGGACGCCCTCCCCCAATATTGGTTAAAATATTAAACAAATAATTGCACCAATTGTATGGCATTTTCTTGAGAAAAATCATCAATCAGGGCATAATTTTGGCAATGGGTTATTTTCCTAGGACAGAAAATTTATCGAACAATTGAGTCTTATTTTTCAATATTTAGACCTGAACTGGTGCTCTCCAAAATTATGTGTTTGAAACATTCAAATTAAGTAAACAAGGGGCTCAATAAACTATCTTAGCTTGGCTTTCACATTTCTATCTTGAATCGGTTAACAAGTTTTCTAATTAATAGACGGTATTGTCTTCAATAAATTTCAGCTTCATCGTCTCATTTTAGTCTGCCTGAGGAGTGCCCCAGGGAACGTGTATTTGACCACTTCTGTTTGTTTTGTACATTAATGTTATAACATCAGCTTTTGATGATGTCAAATTTCTATTTTATGAACATGAAATTTTTTTAGGATAATTCAAAATTTTGGTGGTGCTAATCTGCAGCTTGGTTTCAGATTGTTCGGGCACACTGGATACTGCGCCGCTTGCTCTAAAGTCATTCCAGCCTTCGAAATGGTCATGAGAGCAAGGAACAACGTGTACCACTTAGAATGCTTCGCTTGCCAACAATGCAACCACAGGTAAAAAAAAACACTATACAATCCCATAAGCCGTAAAATATTCAATTTAGAAGAATCGGATTTCCCCTCAACAGATACCCTCGTACTGGGGCATCCGTCGGACTCAGTGCGTGTACTGGCACCTCGTCCGTTTGTCAGGCGGAAATCCGGCCCATTAATGTATGTTGTAGAACACGTATGGAAAATTAAAAATTAAGGGAAAGGTTATTATAATTTTTTTTGGCAGTCAGACTAGTCTTAGGTCATTACAAAAAGATTTGTTAACCTCAAGACTGGTGGAGGAAACAGTAGATTTTATCAATAGGATCTCTTCCAGGTTTGAGAACAAGATAACCCTTATTTCGCTACCAGTATATAAAGGACACCATGGCAAAGAAGGCTCTATTACGTTTATCGGGCCACGACCGGTATTACCTCACTCTATAAGCACAGCGAAAGAGAGTATTAAAAACTTGCATGAAACAATTCTTTAGGAATACTGGCAATTGAAAGAGTTTGTTAAGGGGATCAACCCAGCAGAATCGAAATGGCTATTCTCTATCTCAAGGAAGGGAATTAGGAGGTTGATGGGGGGATTTGACGGAGAGGACATCACCAAGTTACTCCTCCAAAATCTTTGTGTTTGTGAACAGTTCAAAAGGATTTATGCAGGACACGTGAGCCGACCAAGTCCCGGACCATTTAGTCATGGGGTACGGGTCTACCCAGGTATTTAACCCCTCCGGTCTAGGTCGCCCACCCTAATTTCCAAATTAATTGAATATAATAACATATCTACCATCTGTGACAATATTAAGTCATCTTTTCGTTGAGCAGTAGTCGTTTGACCTAGTGTCCATTTATATGCAGCTAAACTTATGACTTATTATCCTCCAAGCTGACTGATTAATCTGATTTTTGGTCATTTCTAATACGTTGGTCAACGGTAGCATAGCCGTTCATCATTAGTTTAGGTTCACTTCTCAAATTTATATTGGGATGGACAAAAATTGCATTTGGGCAACTCCTACTATTGCCACACTTGAACGCTCAACATCCAGTGTCAACTCCTAGCTGCATGGCGATTATTATATAATACTATTTTCCAAATTACTGAGCCACGGTTGCTAATTTTGATGTGATTTGACATATTTTTTCTCGCCAAAGACAACTGATTGTGCGTACTAAAAAATGTCTGATGTTTCTAAACAAAATGTGCTTGCAGTCTTCGACAGATAAGTTCAATAAAATAAAAATTTAGTCATATAATAATTCGGTCACCAGAACACCGTTTCAATATTACTTTATTATTGCCTACTTATGCTGTCAACTATTCGCATTGTAAAATTTTCTTTTTTTTTAAATCACAAATTGTAAATTCATTTGCAGATTTTTAATCAAAATAAGCCAATACTTGACAGTTTACAGATTAGGTTGAACTGAGAAAGCATGTTTGTTTTCATAAATCATATAAAAAGTTTGATGGTATCGTGCGGAATCCTACTATCCCCCCCCCTTTCTGGCTTCACCTATTGTCGAACTATAATTGTCGAGAGGCGTCGATCTGACGACCTGTACTTAATTGGTAACGTGGTCCTAACCATTGGTACCGACCACTCCGGGATCACTAGTTTGACATTGTCATACACCGGCTGGACAGTGAGGTGAGTTAATTAAGCAGGCTACAAGTGGGCCCAGACCTCACCGACAATCATCCCTCTCCCAATGCTAATCCAATCCGACGGAAAATCGACCGTCCACTACGGCAATCCATAAAGAAAATGAAAATCCTTGTCAAAATCAAAGAAAATTAATCTGTTTTTACTGCGCGAATAAGTAAACATTCTAAAGCTTTTAAATATTACTTCTTTGACCAAAGCAGATGTGCTTTCTGTTCTTGTTTTAACAATATGGACAACATTGGCCAAAAATGAAATTTTTGGGAGCCGAACTATTCTCTCTATCTGCTAGTTTGGTCTTTACTTTATTGTTCCTATTTGTATTTCCTCTATTTTAACACATTTTTTTAGGGACGAGAAAATATACATTAATTAACTTCTTTTTTTAAAGTAAGCCTTTCTAAGGTTCAGAAAAACATTTTCTTTCTCGTATCAACGTTTCGATCTTCATTGTGATCATCTTCAGGGCTCAAAGTGTTTGTCTTCTGTGTAATTGTGCCATTTTACTTGTCGTGAGCACTCTCAACACTACAGACGAGAATGACACATCTACACGGAAAACATTTCGAGCCCTGAAGATGATCTCAATTCAGTTCGAAACGTAGGCACGAGAAAGAAAATGTTTTTGTACAATCTACGTTCTACACCAGACCTCATCTCACGATCTCCGAATAATCAGTAATTTATATATTTAAAAATACATGTTTTTCTGCCTTTGTTGTGTACGTACATAAAACTATGACATAACATTCTAGTTATTTTTAATGTTTTTTTTTGTTTTAAACGCAGAATATGAAATAATAAGCACGATCGTATTAAATGGGATTAGATGTATGAAAAGTTATAAGAAAGCATCAATAACCAAATGGATGCTGTTTGGGTATCTGGAAAGTCCCGCTGGATGGAAGGCCTAACTGCGACCGACCTGGTCACGCTTTTGAAAAATTATTATTAATCAACCATAAATTCTGAGAGGAACCAGTAACCATTGTTGATGCCGAAAGAGCAATAAAAAATATGTCAAGAAAATTGGTACCATCAATGGGCTTGGGTCATCCAAGAACCACTTGCTAGTCAACAGTAACTGATAGGTTTCCGAATATCTAAACCGCAGGTTCATTCTAAACCGACTCAGAATTGGCCATACGCGGTTGATACAATTACTTTGGGCCAAAGGTTGCTCAATATGTTCTACATTGATATATTGGAGAGAATTAACTCAATGTAAGGAGCGAGTAGGATTGCCGCCCGATGTAAGAATTGTGCTAGAGCATGGCAGCAACTTGGAAAAACTGACTTGTAACAGCTAAGAAAAGGTTATGCAACTTGGAAAAACCGTTCCTATCGGGGTCTAAACAAAACTAAAATCATCCAGGAAATCTGTTAGGAGGGATTGGCCCATTAGGCAAAGCTTTAAGTGCTAAAGGAAAAACTCACTATGCTTCCTTTGTAAAGAAAAAAAAGTGTTTAAATATATTTTCAGTTTGTTGGTAAAATTATGTACGCTGAGGGTGTGAATGGTTAACAGTTTGACGCGTTATACCGAATGAAATTAATTACCAAGAACAACGTGGAAATCTTATCAATACCGTTGGCTCGAAGTTGGGGCGGCGATTTGACTTGCAAAGTTCAACTCTCTCGAAGTGCACATTCGCTTAGGGAGAAAAGTAAAGCTCACTTAGGCGCGTGAGTGAGGAGATTATGAATCCAGAGTTATTCAAGACAGTTTTCCAGTGAATAATTTAAGCCCAAACAGATGCGCCGCTGCGAGTCAAAACTTTCCCACCGGTATTAATTCCGAGAGGCCTGGGGAGAGAACCATAATGAAGACGTTTACTGAATCATGGGGTGTGGCATGGGACGAAACATGAATACTTTTCGGTGTGGCTCATTTAATTGGCCGCGAGCAATACGTTACTTATATTTTACTTCATAGTTATGAACTCGATTAATCATTCAATCAAGTTATTCGTTTATTAATGAGTCGATTCAATTGCCAAATTACAAACTTGAGTTTAAAAAAGTGTGCGCGTATGCAAATATATGTTGTCCCCTTGTATTGTTTGTTGTTTTCCATTATGCGACGACAAAAGCGTATTGTGACCGTCCACGGCATTGTCCATGCAATAATAATTAATTTGTACAGGGCTCTAATAACTACGCGTCTCCCTCCGTGTCACCTCTTGTGCTTGTTGTCCCCGTTGCAAGAGGCCAAAACAAACCGTCAACTGGTCTATTTCAACGTGACGTTCCGTCAAATACTAAAACAATGAACTTTGGTAGTTCAGCTCGACTTCGAATCAATTTTGTAGTAACTCGATTCAGCCAATTGTCCCTCGACAAACCCGAGTTTGTACGGGTAAATGTTACTTCCCTTATTTTTTAATTTTTTTGCCACTCTTGTTTTTATTTAATTACAACAATACAATCAATATGTGTTATTGAGCGATTGATTGGTCAATAATTTGTTCAGAACTCTTCAGGAATGAACTATTTTAGATTTTTTTTTTCATTTTTTTACCGACATTTAGACTTATTCAAGTCATCTTCAGGGTCTAGATAAATTGCAACAATTTATACAACAGTTGATATCAACAATTTCTCGCTCAGAAAAGTAATATTTTAGGTAAATTCTTTTTCATTTTGTGCCATCGTTTCGACCTTTATTCAGGCCATCTTCAGAGCCTGGGTGAATAACAAAATATGTTCATAGAAAAAATAATTGTACAATACAACTGTAAATAATATACATTTTGAACCTTTGAACCAAGTAATTCATAATTAATGTTTTGGTTGAGATAAAAAAAAGTCAACGTCAAAAGCAAGTTTCGAACCCACGACCTATATTGACTTCCAACCAACTCCCCACCTTTTGAATTTTCCCTACTTTTTGCGATTTTTTTTATCTCAACCAAAACCTTAATTAATTGAAAAAAAGAATTATTTGGTCAAGCGGGCCGGGAAACCTAATAAAATGTATTTTATAATGTACAATCCTGAGATTCGTCTGGCCCATTCGACAGATTCGTTGTGGTTTTCCAAGATATCCCAAAACAACAATTATCAGAACAACGAAAAAATAAATTGATGGTTGGTGGTGGAGTTGATGATTGATCCAAAGTTTATAAATATATTTTTTATTGCTATACCTTCAGACATTTTTCCCTATACCGAGAATTTATTTAAACGATTTCCGACCACTTTCACATTTATATAAAATTTAGAAAAACTGAGCAGTTATGCATTAATCAATGTAAAAGGTAAAATTAAGTAAAAGTTATAACCTACGCACCGTGGAAACAGAACATGTTATAAGTCAAAAATATTTCTTTTCTTTCGGAACTTTTCGAAGTTTGATTCCAATACGCTTCCCCCTAGGATTGGCGAAGGAGTGAGAGAACGAAGACAGCCGGACAATGGTTTATTGCCCAATCAATCCTGAGTGTTTATTGAGCCGTTAACACTTCTTTTACAGCTTCTCAGTACTTCTGAACGCAAACGGCGTAACTTACTTCATAAACAAGAACAAGAAGAAACTTTAACGGGCAAGAAGTAAACATTTTCTTTACCTATCCGTACATTGAATCAACAATGTCAGACGATGAAGATACAAAGTCGTCGGCAAAATTCTCCCTCGGCCGTATAATCAGTACTTATCAATAATGTCACTGAATTATGTTGGATCTCTTCGTTCATCCAAGCTTCAAAGTGAGCAGTACTATGAAAGCTTTATGTTACTTACCTGGTGACACTGCTTGGAACAATCTCGGTGAGCCGAAGCGGTCAGGGAGGGATAAGGAAGGGTTGAATAAACTGTAAGGGGTACTTACAAGGAAAAAAAGGTATTGGGTGAACTGTGCAAGTTTAGGAATAGGATAGTTAATGCGAATGATTGTATCATTGGAAACATAATGTTCTTTTTGTTTTCAGGGATGTGGTTGTCGTCCCGAGTGTATATAAATAATACATAATTTATGACGGTCTGCAAATGCGTATGCGTTTAGCTCCACACTATACTGGGAATAACTGAACTTTATTTGGATTTATTGAATTACACAAATGTACTTCTGTATTGCATTATCGTACAATTCTTCTCTGAAGATGGCCCAACGTATTTCTATAAACTCTAGCCGGAATAGACCCAGTTGGCCGGTGTCTGTTTAGCATGAGCCCATTGCCTAGAAAACCATCACCCAACAATAACTTTAGTCTGGGAATGTCTAAATTGCCCTAGGAAAAATACAACGACACTTTGAGGGCTCTGGTAAATAAAGGAATAGACGTAAATAAATAACCTACAACTAGCCAAAAGGGAACAGTCCTCTCATCCATAGAACCAAAGCCGCAACTTGGCTGACCTGAGCTGGAAATAAGATTTGAGAAAGAAAAGCAGAAGCGTTGAACTAAAGTTTCAAGTAAGAGCAAAGTTGAAGGAACTTCTTTTTGCCCCTCTCTTAGATAATGATATAGCCCTCTATACGTGCCACTGCGTTCTAAATGAACACCTAAAATAGCGCAAAGCTGAGACATCAGGAGGAACATGCCGTCTCTGTTTATCCGAACCAGCACATAACTTTTGTAGCACGGATAAGTTAGAACAATGTCGACACCTAAGGCCTACTCCGAAGATAAGACACTGAGAAAGTGCTTACTTTTTAGGATTTTTCAAGATATGGCCTTAAGAGTTGCGCTTCTCAATAGATAGATGCTAGATAGCCATAGTAAAGTCACGTTGGCAAAACAGCCGAGAGGAGTATGCAAAGAAGCACCGATGAAAACGGAGTTCAAAGATGGTGTTGAACTGCAAAACAAAATTAAACTTATTAGGTGCGCAGAACCAAGTTGGGTCCGAGGTGGGACTATATGGGTGTTGAATGCAACGAAAAAGCGGACACCTTTGCATGGAAAGGGAATGTTACACCGCTGATAAAACCCGAGCCTTTCTGTCACATAGAAACCCACACTATCATGAGTACGTCAGACAGAAGGACAAAAAGAAAATGAAAGATCAATGGAATTTACTCAATGGACACAAACATTCCAAGAATTTCCTAACAGATTTTAGGAGGGAAGCAGTGACATAATGTATTGAATGAAACAGGAAAAAATTACGAATCATAACAGGATTCTTAACAGGACCCGGCAAGCTAAATGGACATTGGTTTAATCCAAGACGGCACGTGCAGGTTTACCAACGAGGAAGAAAAGATACCAACACACCTATAAACCGACTGTGTGCTACATTTGCCCGCAATGCTTTGGGATGTACAATGTGACTGTAGAAAAACCACTGATACCGGGCTTACTAATCAAGTCACTTGATGAATTAGGACTCACCGGTGTATCACAGAACGGGGGATACAATAACTCTTAAAGGACGCAGTATATTACACCTCGGCCAATACATCAACATCGATGAAACCAGCACATATCCTTTGTGCACGTGTGGCAGTAGCACTGGGGTAGAACAATGTCGGCAACCAAGAGGACTGTGCGAAGAACACTGAGAAAGTTCTTTTTTTTTCTTTTTTTTTTTAGAAAAAACGCATTTTTCAAGATATGGCCTTAAGAGGTCGGTTTCACAACAGATATATGATAGGTTCCAGTATAGCCACTTTGGTAGGTAGCCAAGAGGAGTATGCAAAGAAGCGGCGAAGAAAATGCGTAGCTTTTTACAAAAAACGTATTTTTCAAGATATGGCTGTAAGAGTTCATTTTCACAATAGATATATGATAGGTTCTAGAATTATTAGAGACGAGAATAGGGAACTCTTACATGGATGTCAGCTCATAAGGGGCACAATGGCAATGAAGAGGCGGATGGGTTGGCCAAGGAAGGATCAAATACTGCGTTCGTCAGGTCACAAGCAGTATTACCCCACTCTATAAGCACAGCGAAAGAGAGTATTAGTTGTATGGGCATGAAACAATTCCTTAAAGAATGGAATATGTCCCCCGGACACAGGCAATCGAAGGAGTTTCCGAAGGAAATCAAACCAAAAGAATCGAAATGGTTATTTTCTAACTCTAGGAGGGGAATTAGGAGGCTGATAGGAATCATATGGGTATATATGATAGGCCATTGCTCCTTGAGAAGACACCTCTTCATAATGGGGACTCTACCAGGCCCTTTTGCCTCTTCTGTGAAACAAACAAAGAAACGGCTCGACACAACCTTGCAGAATGTATTGTAATAGGTATGCTAGGAAAAGATTTGAAACTTTTGAAGGAGAGGACATAACCAAAACACTCCCCAGAATAAAATGGTCCAAAATCTTGGGGTTTGTGAATAGGTCCAAAAGGCTTATTCAGGACTCGTGAGCCGACCATGTCCCGGACCTTTTAGGGTTGGGGTACGGGCCTACCCAGGCTTTTAACCCCTCGGGTCCTGGCCGCCCGCCCTGCATAACATATGGTAGGTTCTAGTACAGCCAGTTTGGCAAAGTAGCCAAGAGGAGTATGAAAGGAGCACTTATTGGGTTGTCCGGAAAATAATGCAGGATTTTAAGTTTTCATTAAAAAAATCTATATAAAATATTCTGTTTACGTTTACAGGATTACTCATTTGTATGAATGTCAACACTTATTAATCCTCTTCCAAATGATATTGTTTGTTTACCTCTGTAGCATTCCGCTACTTGGAAATAATTCAGTCATCCTTATAATGTCAAAGCGAGAATTTCGTACGATACAGCTTCTTAAATCCTGGCGAAACCATCAATGCTGAATCATACTGTAACCAAATTAATACCATGCATCAGAAATTGGCAGTAATGAAGCCCTCTTTGGTCAATCGGAAAGGGCCCATTTTGTTGCATGACAACGCTCGACCACATGTGTCACGTGTAACGTCACAAAAATTATTGGAGCTTGGCTATGAAACTGTGCCTCACCCACCCTACTCTCCGGACCTCTCGCCTACTGACTACCATTTTTTTAGACACCTGGACCACTACTTACAACACATAATATTCAAAAATCAAACGGAACTGGAAAATGCATTTATTGACTTTATCAATTCTAAAAATTCTGAATTCTACTCAGACGGAATTAATAAGTTACCAACACGTTGGGAGAAATGTATTGAGAGTATGGGAAATTATTTTGATTAAAGAACATTGCTTTAAAGTAACTAGTTTCTTTTTTTTTGTTTAATACCAAAATCCTGCATTATTTTCCGGACAACCCAATAGCTTTTAAGAAAAAACGCATTTTTCAATATTTTGACTTAATAGTGGAGTTTCACAACAGCTACATGTATAGGTTAAAGCGTAGCTACTTAGACCGGGCAACCAGGAGAGTGTGCAAAGGAGTACCGAGGAAAGTGCTAAATTTTGTGGCAAAAACGGGATTTTTAAGGCTATGGTCAACATAGTGGGACTTCACAACACCTATACCAGGCCATTGGTATAGCCGCATCAGCAAGGCATAACCAAGAGATGTTAGGGAAGAAGCACCAAGGAAAGTTCTTACTTTGGTGGGATTTACGCAATTTCCAAGGAATGGCCTTAATAGGGGGTTTCACAACAGCTATATAGTAAGTTACAGTAGCTGAACGGATGGAATCTTTGATTGACTCTCTCCTGGCCAAAAATGGTCAAATTATGTAGAGTGCAAAATGTGTTATTACCTAATAATCGATCTATATGTAATTGTTTATGTTAAAACGTGCGTACCATTTTAATTGTGTGAATTGTTAAAAGTTATATCGAGGACAATATTATTAGTAACTGAGACAAAGCCATTATACATTGATTAAAAAAACGGGCAGCCACAAAGTCTTCCATCATCGGTTATTATCAGGGATGGCATTTCTCTTTTCTGTATTTATTCATTACGAGCGTGTTCCCCCCCCCCCCGCAGCTTTATTAATTGGGCAAATCGTGTTTTCCCATTACAGTCCACGGAGCCAGATGGTTTGCAACTGACAGCTCGCCGACTCCGAAACAATTACCCACCGCCCAAGTGTAAATTGCATGAAACGATTACCGATGTTAAAAACCCGCTCTCCACGATTTTAATTCCAGGGACGAAATCTGTTCCTATAGCTGTTCCATCCGGTTAATTCCGATTCTTCTGAACGCGCACGGCTTGCGGGAGAAGTAAATGGTGTACATTTTAAAAATGGCCCGTGTAATTAGCCTAAAATGTTTTCATGACATCAACTCACCGAATATAAATTGTAAGGATTACACAAATAATAATTAATCTAATTAATTATATTATTAGTATCTTTAGCCTCAAACCGGATCTTTCGGTCCGTTCTTATAACTTTCGGAGGGAAAAGGACTGTTTTACTGTATTAAGTAGATATTCAAAAGTAATTATTTCCCAATTACAATCAGTGTTTAAAACCCTGGGATGCCATATAATTAACCGGCAGAATTAAGAAAAATCGAAAGCTTTTCGAACCAAAAATTAATTTTCTCTTCTACAAAATTCTTTTGGTACATGGTTAATTAGGAAGTTAGGATGACTAAAATTTGTTGAAATTATTGTTTTTAAAGAAGTACATATGTGTGGTTCAATAATTGCAATCACGACGTACAGAACAAACACCAGAACAACCACCCAAATTCATACTACTTCTTGTTTCCATTTATGGTTCATACAGAAAACAATAAAAAAAAATCGTGAGATTCCTACGGTCCTTTTAGTTCCCATTTCCTCTCTGGGTTTTGCAGGAGCATTTTTGGATTTTTACCATATTTTTTTGTGTTTGTGTGATTCTAGGCCAGTCTCTTTTTTAAAGTTGTATATAGGCGTATGTGGCTTTTGTTGTTCTAGCGAGTTAAGTCTGTTTTACTTTAACTTTAATTTTTTCTGATCGTCCGTCCTTTTCCTTTATAATCGGTATTATATTTTGAATCAAACTGTTTTTAATTAATGTTTTTAAAGTGTTTCAGTGTTATATTCATTCATTTCCCAGTTTTTCCATATGATGTTCTCAAGGTCGTGTTATGCGATCTGGTGTGACGCAGGTTTAAAAAAAAAATTTTATCGTCCCAACGTTTCGAGCATTAATGAGATCATCTTCAGAGTTTGATTTCCGGATATCTATCATCGTGCTCACCACACGGTACCCGAGAATGACACATCTACGTGGAAAACTAAAACTTTGAGCCCTGAAGATGATCTCAATAAACCTCGAAACGTTGGTACAATAAAGAAAATGTTTTTGCTAAAGCATACATCACACCAGACCGCATCTCACGATCTCCGAATAATCATTGACTATCACTCAACACCACATATGTAAATTACTTAAATTTTTCCTTTTTTTTCTTCCTTCCTACAACCAAATGGCAAGAACGCTCGGTGACGTATCAAACATTTTTGGACGAAGAATTAGCGAAAAGGGTTTAATTAAAATCTGGTATATCACATCCGTACCCTTGTAAGATTAAACGGATTATTACATGCCATTTCCATTTATCCGGACTGGATTAACATTTATTCGAGATTTGTTTGAATAAATAATTGATAGAAAAGGTTTTACGTAATGGTTAGAGTATAGTCGGACTCCCTCGACCGCATTTATATCGTTATTTCCACTTCTGCCAATTCTATAGATGTTTTTTGTTGCTGTCAGAATTGTTTTGGACAGGCGAATCCCTTCTGTTGGCCACCTCCATGACAGACCCATCCTCCCTCCGAATATTACGTCAATTATTGTACAAATATTTCGATTAGATTACAGACAGTCGTATTTTTCCCCTCGAGATTTTGATTATGATTAATCCGTAGATGGTACAGCTGTGTTTGTTACTTTATGGTATAGTAAAGAAATTAGATATGCGTTGACCGACAGTACGTTTAAGTCAGAAAAAAGATATGGTAAACTAATCGCTAATCGGTGGGCCTGTCTCTCACGGGTAACGACCCGGTAGAATGATAAAGTGCCGATCAGTGTAACAAGTGTTCACCCACTCGCAGAACAACCACGATTACGAATTTCCCAATCTAAAGTTGTAGTTGTTGTTGACGCCCAAGAAGCTTTTATTGTTTGTTATTTGTCGGTTGACCAAGGTTCGCCTCGGGAGGCCCTGTTTGACTCGTCGGGGCCCAATTGTTTTTATTTTGCAAGCGATAAGGCCGGTGTCTTCGGCCATTGCCCAGGAATAAGTCAGTCTCTCGCTTGCCTGGGTCAGCACAAGACGCACCTTCTACCAAACCGATAATCGATTGTAATATCGATTTTCTCTTGGCTCTCGACATAGATTTCTTCGATTCACTACCGTGTCGTCACATCCCCGAACTCACGGACGTCGACTGTATCGTCATCCGGCTCTACACGCACCTTCAAAACCGCCTATTTTGTTTGTTGGGAGAAGCGAGTCTTCAACCCACCAAGTACCTTTTCATTCCTCTTTTATTTTTTTTTTCTATTTTTTTCGTAAAACCTTGGCCAGCAGATTGAATGTCAATTATTTGGATTAATAAGGAATTTTTTTTTTACCTGGTTTTGTATAAATAAATTGTAAATATTCAGTTCTTTTTCAAAGTATTATCAATCACCCTTTCTTTTCCCCAAATCCCACCTATTTAAAAGGACAAAAACAACAACACAACAAAATTTAATAGTATCCCTTGAAACGAGTACGGAAGTTTGTGGGTCAATTAAGATCTGCCCTTCCCCCCAACAGTTGTAAAAAAAGATTTTAACATGAATTTAAGAGAGAATGGAGGCAATAGGAAATCAGCGCTGAAAGGATTAAACAGTCAGAATCAGATACCGAACATTAACCTACAATATTTGCTCAGGTTTAAAATTCAATCGGATTAAACATTGCATTGTTACATTTTTATAAGTTTATCTGACTTCAAAACAAATGCACTTGCAACTGCTTGAACTCCGTTGTACTTTGGGCATCAAAACGCTGTGCTCGTGTCATCTAATCGACAATGGTCATCTCTTGGGAGTCTTGTTTTTAGGGGGGGGTCCTGAAAATAGGAAGTTAGGCTTTTTAATTTCTTTTTATTGAGTAGCACTTCCTTTCATAGTATATTTTACACCAACCAAAGCTGATGTTCCACAAGGAATTATCCTAGGCCCAATCCTCTACACCATCTGCACTGCTGACGTACTCACACAAATCACAACCTACGCGGACGACACAATCCAATCCTATCCTAATTAATCTTTATGTAAGGTATTGGTTGAGAAAAAAACCCGATAGCTGAAGTTGTAAAGTAGCAGCGTATCTAGCCGAAGGTCGTGGGTTCCAATCCCGCTCATGACACTTTCTTTTTATCTCAACCAATACCTTACAAAAAGATTAATTAAATTGTTATTATTGTTATTATAATAGATAGTTATTGTAAATTGTTATAACGTAGCCAGTAGGGGGCAGGTAAAAATGTTCGAGGGGAGATACTGCACAGAGCCCATTGTCATTCGTCTTTGATAATTAATAGCCGACAGAGAAAGCTCAAAGCTGTATTACACCACTGTCACACTTTGTATTGTAAAGCATTGTCTACGTTTCCCTCGCCTCTTCATTCCCGCTGAACGGATTAGTCTTGAATAACCACCCTCCAACCCCGCATTTCACCCTGTCCTCCTCCGATTGAATCAGTTAATTACCTCAACTTGGGGGTATTTACCTCTCACAGTTTCTCCATGCACCATTGAAATAATAATACTCTTAATTTTAAGCGACTTTAAAACTCGATAATGATGTTTTTGTTAGCTTCAGAAAATTATTTTTAAAAACTATTAATCATTTGGTCCTATAAATAATAGAATTGTTTTAATTTATTTACTATTTTTTATGTAATTCATTGCTGAATTGAAAAATTAGTATCAGGATCGGGGCTCGAACCTACGACGCGATCAGTACCATCTGTAGGTCGTAAGTTCGAATCCCTTACGTGACACTAATTTTTCAACTTAAACATATTTTGTATAAAAAATAACAAATCAGTAAAAAATGTATAATGTACGATTTTAGTCCACTACTTGTTTTACAATTTATAAATACAATTTTATGAATTTGTCTTAAATATCGATGTTTTTTAAAATATAATTTATGTAATAATAATTTTTAAGTAATTAAGTATTTAGTAGATGATAGGTGAAGTTTGTGGATTGGTCCGACAGTTTATATCAACAATTTTATAATTTATAATTTATCGATGTGAAGACCAATCAGGAAAGAATTAGTTTAAGTAAACAACTTCTTTATTTTTTGTCGACGTTTCGAGGTTTATTCGGGTCAACTTCAGCCCTGGGTGAATTAGAAAACATATGTTGATAAAAAAATTTATACATTACCGACGAAAATATCTATTTTAAAACAAGTGCTTCACAATCATAAAAAGTGTCGTGCTGTTCTTGTGGTGTCAAATTTGTTTCGTGTGAAATTATTGTGAATCTGTTTTCTGGTGTTTTTATACGATTGCGACAGGGTGGGGAACGCGGTAAATCTGGGAAATGTTCTTTGATCATTGAAAAAAACGTCCCAGAGAATACCGTGTTTCCCACCTTGTCACAATCGTGTAAAAACAGCAGAATACAAATTCACCTTATCACAATAATTTAAGATGAAACAAACATGAAAAGCACAAGAACAGCACGAAACTTTATATGATTATGAGACCTTGCTTCACAATTTGTATTATTTACATCTGTTTTCTATAATTATTTTTTCCTATCAACATATGTTACGTTATTCACCCGGGGCCCTGATGATGATCCGAATAAAGGTCGAAACGCTACCAAAAACGAAAAGGTGTTTATTTAACATTGACAATTTTTTTTCTCCACTTTTTCACACATTACAGCCCTGAAAAAGGTACGATAAAGTTCCGAAAGGTAGACGAAGATTTAAAATTAAAAATATATCATTTGACCAAATCCGCGATAGTGAGCACTATCTGCAAAAACTGGTCGATAAATCTACAAAACATATATTTCGTAA
>CM077112.1:19311569-19372405 GCA_039619505.1 Cimex hemipterus
CGAATAAAGGTCGAAACACTGACTAAAACTAAAAGGTATTTATCTAAAACTGAAAATTTTGTCTCACTTTTCACACATTCGAGCCCTGAAGAAGGTGCGATAAAATTCCGAAAGCTGGACAAAAATTTAAAATTAAAAATATTTTATTTAACCAAATCCCTTACAACCAAGTGAACATAATCTACATAAGCTGGTCGATAATTCCACAAAACATATATTTCGTAATTTACCCAGCTTCTGAAGATGATCGGAATAAAGTCCAAAATAGGCACAAAAAAAATGAAAAAAGTAAAACATGAAGTGGACAAAATTCTTACATTTAATAGCTTTTTTTATACTGATTTATTATGCTTTATGCATAATATGTTTGATTTGAAAATATCTAAACTATTTATTTCTGAGCAATCCTTTCTTCTTATTACAAATAATTGAACAACCGGTCGTTAAAAAACACACACACTTGTAAATATTTCAATTATATGATGATATGTAACGGGTTAAAATTAAACATGGAATAGCATACAGCTTGACCCATTTATGTTGTTATTGTGCCATCGTGGTTGCCCGAGGGGAAGCAAATATGGCAATTCGTGGCTCGAAATTTTTCACTGGAACACACACAATTAAATTGCACGTCTAAAACACTCTTTGTTGTTTTCTAGACGTGAGGATGACAGTTCCAGACAAAACTGCTGTACGGCCTGGAATTCCAGATTGACGGAAATAGAATTGATCAATGAGGACTTTACGGTATAGGAGATGTGAGAGCCATTATCTGCCCGATGAGGGAACAATAACCCGGATTTAGAATTGGGTTCCACTCGGCGGTTATGAATGGAGAGATTATTTTTGACCTTTCCCTCTTTCAGACCTTTTCAAAGTACTAAAACGGCGAAATTACAAAAATATTAACGTACAAAAGTTAACTTTGTTCACACGAGTTTATGTGTAAACTTTAAATTTTATTTTAAAATGAAAAACTCAAATTACCGTCGCATAATATGACCAGAAACCCGTCAAAAGAAGAAACAAATAATCCAAGAAGGCATCAAACTACACATAAACTACAAACACATAAAGAAAATAAAAACCTTACGTTGGTATGTTTTATCTATCCGAAAATTGACATAGTTTAATGAAATGGGAAGTAGTTGTAAAGAAAACTTACTTGAAATCAATGAAATAAGATAAACACGAGGAAGAAAAACTTTTAATAATAAATATGTGCTTTACCAGTTACACCAATTGTAACTATACTACTTGATAAGAACAGACTCCCAACACGACTAGCAAGAATGGCACAAGTACACAGAAGACAAACACTTTGAACTCTGAAGATGATCTCAATAAAGGTCGAAACGTTGGCACGATAAAAAAATGTTTTTCTGAAACCTGCATCTCACGATATCTGAGATATTTGTCCAATTTGTCAATAATTTCATTTTACTCCATGTGTGCACGTGCTCGTGTGTCACCCCCGTATGAGAAGATAAGACTATTGAGGAAGTCAGATGTGTCCGATCGCCCGTTATATTCTAAGTTTCCGCTAAAAAAAAAAATCCGCTATCAAAGGACTGCTAATCCATCGCATAAGATGAAAAAACACACAAAAAATTAAAGAATATCGCCGGCTAAACCAATTCCTTACATAAAGATAATTTTTTTTTTTTACAAAAGTCTTATTCCTACTTTATGGGGGGGGGGAGGCGCGGTAGCCGAGTGGTTAAGGCGTCAGACTCTCGGCTAGTTGACCCCGCGGTCATGGGTTCGATCCACCACACTCGCCTCTGGAATTTTTCTGACACCTAAGGGGACCGGTGGCCGCAATTAAAAGAAATTGACACGGTACTCATCAATGGAAGGGGCGGGATTGGTGGTCTCAGTGACCCTGAATCTGGTCCCAACCCCCTTCAAAAATGAGTTTCTTCGATGGAAGAACACTGGTACAACGGGGGCTCAAGTTCACTTTGTGTTGTGAGCCCTCCCCCAAAAATGGAGCCAGGGTACAGTACAATAAGCTGTACAGCTCCAGTGCTCAGTCCCAGGTATCCATCCATCCATCCATCCTACTTTATGGACCTAAGGAAGGGAAGTTGGAAGTTCAACCGAACAGACCAGTTTCTCCAAACGAAAATTTTAAGAAACCGAAGAAAAATCGTTAATGCTGTCTTTTAATTCTGAAATAAACCCATTCTGAACTTGTAAGAACACGTTATAAAAAATTGAACAATATCCTTTCTTTACATCCAAACTCCATCGTCCAAAAAATTTCCAACCTAGATGACGGTCTTTCATGAGTCAATGGACTAGGGATTTACATCACTGATGCCGTTGGTATAATGGCTTCTTCCCCCAACTTTATCATGTTATGCTATAAAACCAAATTCATTAATTGTAACTAAATTTATAAATAATTCCCTAATTTCGGGGTCCGCATGGCTAATTAATACATTACAATTAATTAAGGTTTTCAGTTGAGATGAAAAAAATTTAATAGTAGGAGCGGGATTCGAACCCACGATCTTCGCTAGATTCGCCGCTGCTCAACCAATTGAGCTAATTGAAAAATGGAAAAAAGAAGGGAAAACTCATAAGGTGAGGTTGAGACGGGTAGTTGATGTCCAGGTAGATCGAGGTCACGATATCTCAAGTAACAGAGCAGCGGCGTATCAAGCCGAAGATCGTGGGTTCGAATCCCACTCGTGATACTGTCTTTTTATCTCAGCCAATACCTCACATAATGATTAATTAAATTGTTATTATTGTTGTTATAGATAGTTATAGTAAATTGATATAACGTAGTCAATGGGGGCAGGTAAAAATGTTCTTGCCATTAACTTTTCTTTTCATCTCAACTAAAAACCTAAATTAATTGTAATTTATAAATAATAATAATACAATTCAAAAAGAGATACAGTCCCACCATATTCTAGATTTTTCTTATAAGTTTGTACCATCAGTAGTCTTGATTGAGCGTTGCATTTTTTTTTTCATAGAGTCAAAAATCGATTGTTATTAAAGTATCAACAAGAAAAGTTTTCTTTATACAACTCCGACTTTTTCTTTCATAATTCTAATACTATTAAAAGGGAAGTGTAAGTGTGCTAAAAGTGAAGTTAAATGACTTAAAGGGATCAGAGTTATTAAAAAGGAAATCTCGGTAAAAATATAGGTGGCCGGTTCCAAAGAAGACAATGAAGTCTGGGCTTTTTTTTTTACGATGCTTCCGAAACTTTTTAAACGACCCTTCTGCAAACGCTGTATAATCGGAGGGGCTCTCGGTTTTAATAAAAGTTAAAAGTTGTCGGCGGCCGCCCAAATACGTGGTCGGCATCGTAAACACGACGAGTTTTTACCCCGGTGTTATTCCTATTCGAAATTTGAGGGTGTATGCTGCGTCGTATAGATTCGGAGGGGGGGGGTGGTTCAGCGGGAACCAACGGGGTGATGTCTACTTGAATACGAAAACCGTCGACTCATATCGTGAGTGTTTTAATTTAGAAATACCTCAAATTATTCATTAGCCTTTGAACAAGAAATAAAAACATTATAACCTTGGTGGTTTTTCAAAACAAGCCTAGAGGGGTAAATCAAACTTTCATCATACTTCCAAATTCTCGAAAGCCATCGGACGTAGAACATCTTTTTTTTTTTGACATTGTCAAGTATTGTTTGGCAGCGGTAAGCCACAGATGGACTTTACAAAAAGGACTGGCAATAAAAAATGATTAAACCCAATATTTATTTGGGTTTAATTTTTGGGTATTATTTTTTATTAATTTAGTGGTTCATTGGCCGAAGAGTCTTTCAATTAATTAATCTTTTTATGTAATTTTTTTGTTTGAAATGAAAAGTTAGTGTCACGAACGGGATTCGAACCCAGGATTTTCGGCTAGATACGACGCTGCTCTATCACTTGAGCTATCCTAACTTTTACCCACTCGGCAGCAGCGGCGTATCTAGCCGAAGATCGTGGGTTCGAATCCCGTCAGTGACACTAACTTTTTTTATCTTAACTAAAAACCTTAATTATTACATAAATATATTATTCATTTTTACAAACTAACTGATGCATTGGTGTAAAATGTTGTCATACGGGATGGAGAATTCGTTATAGCTTGTTAAATAAAGTTCAGATTGTATTTCAAGAGAAATTAGGATTTTGTGTAAAAACAACTTATTTTAGTTTAAAATAATAAAAAATGTCAAAATATCAAAAAAAAATCAAGATAGAAACCTATTTGGGGCACTGAACTATGTTTAATTTGACGAATCCACCCTGGCTGTATTGACATTTAATCCTGTAACACCCTGTATTTTTATTTTTTTTTTACTAGGAAATAATATGTGGAAAAGTTTACGTAGAAACTGGGAAAAAAAACCATATTTTCTTGTAAATCGAGGAATAAAACTAACGCTTAACTGGAGCGTATTTTGTCTTAAGCGGATGACACTGAAAGATCATTAGTGGGATAATCAGTTTGAAGGAAAACACTTTATGACATCCTCCATTTAAGCCATGTCATATTCAGGCACCTGGCGTTAAACCCGGGACGAAGGAAAGCTTTCAGCCTTCTCGCCGAGCATACACGTACCCGACTCTCTTATGATTAGATTATGTGCGGCCCGCTTCACTCGTGCAGTTACACCTCTGGCACGAATAGAAGTTAACAGAGTTGGGGTGCGAGAGGAGCAGGGGACTAAAACGATTAATGCCACCCTTATCCGTTTTGATGATCACGATGCGATTTGATCAATCTGATTCATAAGTAAGACTTATTATTGAAGAAGATTTCCCGTTTATTTGATTAGCTTTGACTTACATTAAATGACCTCTTTGTCTCTATCACGCTCCCTTTCTCTCGATATAATAAAAATAATGAAGTTCAATTAAAATATTTTCGTGAAAGGAAATAGGCACGGATACATTAAACATGAGCGCCTCCTTTTGGATGGGATCACGTTCCTTTAATATTTATTGCCCGGGAGACAATCTCAGCATCCCATCAAAGATGCAACAAAACGGAAGTGATATATCGACGTCGTGCAATATCCATAGCTTTTATTTTGTTATCTATTAAAGGTTTCCCACATTGGAATTGGCTGGCAGGGCAAAAACAATACCCAAGGGGAGAAAGGAGAGCCTTGGATGCTGGTACGGATAATTCAAAACTTTTATTTGTTCCGACATGAGAAACTTTCCAGATACAAATAAACAAAAATCGCCTATTTTTCATAGTCACGTTACAAACTCTTTAGCTATTTGCTTACATCTTCATGTATTTACTCATTAATTTATGAATAGACTACACAGCCTCTCAACATGCAATTGTTTTCTCATAAAATACTTAATAGAAAATGTTTATTACATGATTTTAAAAAAACATTGAGTAAAAAAAATAATAATAATAAAACAAATGTTTATTACCTAATCCTATAAAAATAATTATTGAGTGAAGAACAAAAATTTTTTTAAATTGAAAAATTAAAAAAAAAGTAAAAAACTACTCTTTTGCCCTCTTTAATGCTGAGTATTTCCGGTTCTGGGACGAACTCGTCTCTTAACACCTTTTTATTCTCGGAAAAAACTTAAAAAATGCTGAGGAAAATAGGCACGGTTGTAAAAATAAAACCTTTAAAAAGAAAACTTTTTTACCT
Source organism: Cimex hemipterus (assembly GCA_039619505.1). NCBI lineage: Eukaryota > Metazoa > Arthropoda > Insecta > Hemiptera > Cimicidae > Cimex > Cimex hemipterus. Next base: position 19,317,228 of record CM077112.1, read on the forward strand.
AATTCTACAAAAATAATTATTGAGTAAAGAACAAAATAAATAAATAAAAATAAAATAAACATGTAATTTTTTTTTGCCCCCTTTAATAACGAGTATTTCCGCCTCTGGCACGAAAAAAATGCTCAGGAAAATAGGCACGGTAGTAAAAATAAAACCTTTAAAAAGAAAACTTTTTTTAATCTAATTCTACAAAAATAATTATTGAATAAAAGAACTACGTTTTTGCCCTCTTTAATGCTGAGTATTTCCGCCTCTGGCACGAATCTCGTCTCTTAACGCATTTTTTCTCGGAAAAGATTTCTCAAAAATGCTGAGGAAAATAGGCACGGTAGTAAAAATAAAACCTTTAAAAAGAAAACTTTTTTACCTAATTCTACAAAAATAATTATTGAGTAAAGAACAAAAAAAGAGGAAATTCAAAATAAAAATTTAAGAAAACTTTTTCTGCCCCCTTTAATAACGAGTATTTCCGCCTCTGGAACGAATCACGTCTGCTAAACGCCTTCGCATTCTTTGTAAAAAGATTTTGATAAAATCCTGAGGCAAATTAAATTAATTATTATCCTATCGTACAATCCTACAAAAATAATAATTGAATAAAGAAATAATAAAAAAAGCGAAAAAAACAAACAGAAAATTCAAAATGAAAATGTTAAACAAATTTTCTTTAAAGCCTTTCCACTTTTGGGAATGATTTCTGATAAAATCCTGAAAATCCTAAAATGTGAGGTAAACTGCTGAGAATTAAGAAAAACTCAAAATATGTTTTTTCTTCTTTCACAAACTTTTACTCTTCAGATTTTTGTGCTTTTATCTCGTTTAACTATCGAGGTTTAATAAAATGGGAATTGATGAGGAATGAGGTGTTTTAGAAAAACATTTTTTTTCATTGTTTGCTCAGTTTCGACGTTTACTCGAGACATCATCAGGGCATAAAGTGTGTTGCTATTCTTGTGGTGTCATACTGCTTTTCTATAAAAAAAATACCCTGAAATAACTCGTTCCTTTATTGCTTTCCTCGTCGTTGCCTTCCAACCAGTGCCCAGGTACCTAGACTGCACCACAAACCTTCCCAGGAGCTCAAAATCAGCGTATCTTTCAAATTTTGGGATATAATTTAAAATATAATAGGCACAAAAACAACCTTTCATTTAAATTAACCTAACGACCGACTCTAGATTGGAAAGTGGAATATTTTATCTCATTAAATGATGGAAGTTTAAAAGGTTACAATTTTTCTAATAATACTTGTTATTTACTAAATTTCGGAAAGCTTATGAGCAAACTATGTCAGAGAAAGGAGGTATCCATAAATTGCTAACAAATTATTCAAAACGCGATAGTGAACGACCTAAAAAAACCAAATAGAAAGACATCTGATAGTGTTTTCATAATTATGTAGGACAAATTCTTCGAGGAAAAATGCATTTGTGCCTTTGGCAGAGTACCAATTGCTGAAAGTGTGTTGGTTTAAAACTGCTAGTTCTGTATTATCATACGAAGAGGATAAAGAAAAGGGGGCGCTGAGGGAATGCATTATTGGTTTTCGATTACTATTTCAAATGCATTGATGTTGCTTTTATTCACGAAAGTTTGATGTGGGAGCCGTTTCAGAGCGTATTAGAGCAGTAATGTTAATATTTAAATATTTTCGCCATGTCGTGCTGGAACCTTGGATTCAGAGTTTGGAGCCTAACACAATAAATAATTTAATGAAAGTAATTGATTTATCTTTTAACTCCTTTAGTTTTTATTTTTATCTCGTCCCAGTCTCATCTTTGGTTTTCGCACGGACAATTCCTTGGAATACGCTTCCGGAGTTGGTCATCGGAGCGAATCCGACCTTGGTCCATTAGGAGGACGTCGTCATTTTACCAGAGTCATCGAGTTTATCCGATACGACGTTGAGTCTCCCTCACTAATGCGTAGTACTGAGTCCGGGACAGGTCTGTAATAGACACTCTCAAATGTACTCAGAAATAGAACGTCTGGGTAAAACGGTGGTGGTTGAACGGACCAAACAGCTAAGGACAGACACTACGGGACTGACCACCGCGATCGGCCTTCTGAAGCAAAAACTATAATAAAAAACAATTACTAGACGAGAATTTAGTCGGATTGACTCAATGGATGAAGAAGAATTAAAAACATATCATTTTATACATGAAATTTGTTAACTAAATAATCTACAGCTTATAAGTTCGAAGAATCAAAAGGACGCCCAGTGATACATCATTTGTTTATACATCATATATCTTATCATAATAAATAATATAAACATTACCATCATTATCACAATAATATACATTATTTGAAGTCATTTCCAGATAACTTAGGTTATATAAATCTGCTCCGTCTGGAGACTGAGCCTGCTAACTTATGAATGATTAAGCTGACGATATTCCCTTTGGCGGGCTGGACATGACCGAGGTCTGACTCCGGACTGCCAAAAACATAGAAGTAGATGATTGAGCTCGTAGGACAATCACTCGCTTGAGCCTTGTATCATTTTCAAAAAGGTCACACTTAGAAATAAATCTTCAAAAGAGGATTGTCAAGCAACTATCAGCATGTGCCAATTAACCAGTGAAAGCAGCCAAAATCTCGAGGAACCCAGATGAAATTTTGGATACGAGGGACAAGGGAAGTTTCAACGAAAAGGCATACTAGTCAGAGGCGGATCTGGAAGATATGCACAGGCCCTGAACGTATTTTTGGGATAACAAAAGCAAACAGAATCTTCCATTGAAGAATAAACCCCAAAAATACAAGAAGTGCTGGGTGAACTCTTGAAGTGCTAGAGGACACAGTTAGGTTGTTGTATAACCTTCACCAAGAAAGGCGAATTCACTGCTACGGTTCGAAGGACTAAAGTCAGAGGATAAGACTATATACGGGTTACTGGGAACTGAGAACTCATCTAGGCAAAATGGGTATATTTTATGATGATTCTATTTGTTGGCTATGCAGTGAGGAAGAAGAAACAGCCACTCAATGCAGTAGCTCAATAGAGACCTGAGATACAAAGAAAACCCACGGTAAGGAATTGTACGATTCATTGACCTAGTTTTATTAAGAGAAGGATGTAATCCGTCCAAGCCCAGCATCATAAAATCATTAGTATGTAAAAAACATCACATTAACATTAGTCAAATAATGTATCCACAATCTCGAAAATCTGATGATATTTGGGTACAGGCACAAAGGAGGTTTCAGAAACGAAAAGCCATACACACTAGACAGAGGAGGATCTTGAAGGTATACACAGGCCCTGAGCGTATTTTTGGGATAATGAAAGCAAACAGAATCTACAATTGAAGAAGTCATCCCAAAAAGACAAGAAGTGGTGGGCGAACTCTAGAAGTGTTAGACGACACACTTAGGTTGTCCTAAAACCTTCACCAAACAGGTGAATTCACTGCTACAGTACAAAGGGCCAAACTCACAGGAAAAGACCGGTTCCTGGGATCTGAGAAATCATCTAGGCAAAATGGATACATTTTATGATGACCACATTTGTAGGTTATTCAGTGAGGAGGAAGAAACAGCCAGTCAATGCAACAGCTTAATGAAGCCATAACCTGAGATGCAAAGAAAACCCACGGTTAGGAATTGTACGGTTCAATGACCTAGTTTTATTAAAAGAAGGATGCCATCCTTCCAAGCCAAGCATGATAAAAGCATTAGTATCTAAAAAAACATCACATCGAAATTAGTAAAGGAATTCATCAAAACTCCAAAACCTAGCGAAACCATGACACAACGAAATTTTTTGGGTGACGAAAAGGAAGGCATACCTTCCAGAGAAGGATCTGTAAAGACCATAATTATATAAAGATCGGACCTGAATCTATTCTAGGAACCACAAAAACAAACTCAGAATGCTCAATAACACAATGAGACTTGGATCGACTCTAGAACAGTAATCTAATGATAAAACAACCTTAATCAAGACTGGCAAACTTACTAATACGGTTAGGGCCGAACTAAGAGGATTGACAGGACGGGCACTATACACTGGCAACTGTGAAAATATCTACACAACATCGGCAAATTCAGGGAAGATTCCATTGGAGGTTATACGATGAGCACAACAACCTCTCAATAAAGTATAATATAACCTGGTATACAAAGAAAACCCAAAGAAAATAATTCCAACGACATTTAATATCCCAGTACTCCTTCGGATTGACCTTAACTCACGAAACTAGAAAAGTACAGTAACCTAGAATTAAGCAGTACTTTGAGAACACAAACCCCTATTTCTTAGCTACCATCATCATCATTTTCACAGGGCATGTCGTGAAGTGTGTAATTCCAAAATTCCGAATGTCTTAAATTCAAAATTATGCTATTATAAATTATCACTCTAATAAAGAATCAGTAAACATAATAACCTTTCTGGCTAAAGATGTCGAGTTGTTATAATTCGATTATTTCTCCAAAGTTCTACAAAAATTGAAGCGGTTATTTTGATTTTCGGAAACAAACGCTAGTTAAGATTGCGTTCGTTGATTGTTAAACAAGAACTTAGTGACTTTAAAACAAGTTGATTTGATGAAGTGCTCGGCATTAGCAGGCTCACAAACACCCTGGGGTTCTTGCGGCGGAGTAATTGAGTTACGACGTTTCGATGTGACATATTCCTTGGCAGGGCCTGTCAACCGTTGACGTACACCAGCCGCAGCCTTCACTCTAAATAACATACAGCAGGAACATAAATTTCACGTCATTTAAGCCGAGTTAATTAATGTTACGCTTCCTTAAACTCTATAATCTAATATGTTTTTTTTTTTAACTTCGTTTAACAAAATTTTTATTGTTGATAAAAGATTTGAAATATAAAAAAAATGGTGAAAAAGGAAAACTCGGTCCGCATACAAAATGACTGCCTTCGCCGACATCTGCTTACAATTCATCTCCTATACCGTTGCCCCTCGTTGGTTTTGATGCCCTGCCATTATCACCCATCGAGCTGCGCCCTACCTAGCCATGGGATTACAGAACTATTAATAACTGGGGATTAAACCTGTGACAAAAACGTGATCAAATTTATTTTATAAGAAACCAATATTTTTAACTTGTCGTTATCATATTTTATAGTTAAAAAAACACTCTTGAACATATTTTTTAACGTTTAACCGTCATAGTACGCGAAAAACATTCAGTTATTTTTATAACGATTTGTCATATTCAACTTTCGCCTTTACCAATCAATTCTGCTGTGAAACTTTATTTCTGGGTATTCATGGTCGATGATTCAATAACTTCGAATAACAACATTAAAACCTCGAATAAATAAGTCAGACCTGGGTGCAACTAGGAAGAAATTTCGAAGGTCTGTTAGGTGTTAAATCAAAAGATTATTTGTGGTAACAAATATAATAATGTGTGTATGTATAATCTCAAAGAACCAAGGAATCGTCCTTACCAGATTAAGAATAGTTCGTACTCCGTTGACAGACAATGACCTGGTACATCTATGGTATGGTATGGTGGAAGAAGATACTAGGAAGCGAGGTTTGTATTCCCAAGCACTGCAGCCTTGTGGCTAATTGTTCATACCTAGTTCGTTAGTTCAGGCAATAGACTCAATCCTTCTTCTTGGAAGTATCAGGTCATTGGCTGTTGCTGCTCCAGTTTGATTCCCTAAGTTTTTTCCGTTAGGTTGAACCTCCATTGAGCGGTTGCTTCGCATTCGAAGATGATATGAGTGGCTGTTTCTTACTCCTCATTTCTGCAAATGGGATCATCGCTGTTGTGTACCCTTACCCATGTAGGGTAGATTTTTGTCAGATGCTAGTGACCGGTTAGTGGTCCTACCATTCTACTGAATTTGGCCCTCTCCAATTGTAGCAGTGTTTTTGCCAATCTCTTTGAGGGTTGTTTCCTGGCACCACTAGAGTTTAGCCACTTCTCATTTTGTTTCGCATGGAACCATTCTGCCATGGAGGATTCTATTTTTGTTTTTGTTGTCTTAAGAATAGGTTCGGGGTCCATGTATATCCTTGCAAATCCTCCTCTGGTCAGTCTGTCTGCTTTCTCGTTACCCAAAATTCCCCTGTGCCCTGGCACCCAAGATATCATCAGGCTGTTGCGTTTCCTCAGATTTTGAAGAGTTTAGATGCATTCACTGACTAATTTTGATGTGATTCTTTTACATGCTAATGCTTTAATAGCTGCTTGGCTGTCTGATCTTATGAGGATATTTTGTCAATGTAACCTCTTTTTTCCAGAAGATTTTCCAGAGCACAAACAACGCTGGCATGTATTTCCGCTTGAAAGACCGAGGTTGATTGCCCATGTTTTGGGCTTGTACTGAAAATACTTGATCCGGTTCCTTCGTTTATTTTGGGGCCATGTGTGTACCATATCATTGCATCTGATGCTCTCCTGTGTTCTTCCTCTTCTTTGTAGTCTGTTGAGACTTCAAAGGAAGTTGTGAAGATTGTTTCCGGGATCATGTAGTCAATCCCGATTTCTCATAATGGGCGTCGAATTTTGTTGATTATGGTTGTATGCCCGAATTGTTTAGTTTTGTATCCAATCCAGGCTCCTGTGTATGCAGCCGAAGTGAGTTTATCCTAGCCTTTCCTTGCATGAATATTTACAGCGGAGGTAGGTTTAGCAAAGTTTCTAATAGGTTTTTAAGGGCTGTTCTCATTTCCCCTGTGATACATAGATTTGTATACTGCCTAATGTTTTGCTACTTTTTGTTGAGCTTTATTCCACCACATTAGTGATCCATAGGTTATGCTGGGTCTTATTGCTGCCGTGTCTAGCCAATGGGCCATTTTCGGTTTTAGCCCCCAAGATTTGCCTAAGGTACTTCTTGTGGTCATGATACTTCTAAGGAGATGGTTTTAGTCTATTACACTGAACTAAGGATCTAGGAAGGTACAATAAGCCAGAAGCCTGCAGTGCCTAGGGAACCCAAACCCCGCTTCCTAGCATCCCTTTCTTGCCATACCATACCTCAAGCACGACACCTCTATTAAATATAAGTTGCGTAAAATATGTTAAATGATGAAAATTTTTTGCTATTGTATTATTTTAAGTGTAGTTGTTTAATAAGTCCCACTCAACATCTATGATTATGCATTTAACTCAGAACATTCTGGGTTATAACAAAGGGCATTAACAAACTTAATAGCTTGCAAAATTGAAAGTATAAAGAGAGCTTAAGGATATTAGCAACTCCGACTCCCTCCCGGTTAGTAACAAAGATCATGTAAATGCCCAAGGGGCGTCACGGGAAAGCAGAAAGAGAGTTATGTATTGGAAAAGTTTCCACCCGGTTCTTAATCCGCTTAGAGAGAAGAGGAGGTAAGGGAGTTAGCAGCGAGGAAAGGGGGCGCGATAAGGAAAGACATAAATGGCCCGGAACTTAAGTCTAGGACGGGAGAAGTCACGCCTCACGAGGTGGTATTGAACCCTGTTGGGATTTCGGATATTAGGAACGATTTCGTATTCACTTCTTGAGAGAAAGAAGTTGTGTCGGGGGTGGAAAACCATTGTGGTTTTATTGTCAGGGGTCTCCTTCACAAACCTATTTACTCCCAGGTTATCCCCTTTCAGGCTACAACCCCCAAACATAAAGCACAGGTGCCCTACGTATTAGTCTAATATGAGTTTTTTACCTACCACATTTTCAGGCAATTCTCCATTTTTTTATATTTATATTCAACAAAAGATGTTTTTAATTGGCCTTTTACTCATAATAAAAAGAATATTTTCAATAAATTCTTGGCTTGTAGTATATTTTCCTCTTATATTAAGATACATTTATAAATTTATTTTAAATAAGGTAATAAAAGTGTGATTTACGGTCTTTTTGAATCACATTTTAGTTGTACATAGTACAACACATGTAAAAATTAAATTATAATTTGTCAAACGTATTACTGTTTTTTTCTCTGTTATTTTATTTTTATTTGTGTTCATCCTCCTGAATTATGTTTGTTATGGAATGCCTTCCTCTTTCTTTCTCCTTAGCCAAATTTATTGTTTAAACAGAGTTTTCGGTTGCTCGTGTTTCAAACTTTTCTAGTAGATTCTACATTCAAAATGGCACCAAAAAGACATTGTAAACGTTCATGAAAGAAGTGTTTTACAACCGAGACTTAATTTTTTTTCAAATCCATTATATTTCGTAGTTTGATTGACCAAATAACTCATTTAATCTTTACGTAAGGTATTGGTTGAAATGAAAAAGTTAGTTTCATGAGCGGGATTCGAACCCACGACCTTCGGCTACGCCGCCGTTCGAAGGCCTAGCGAAAGATCGTGGGTTCGAATCCCGTTCGTGACTCTAACGTTTCAATCTCAACCAATACCATGCATAAGATTTTTTTTTTTTTCAAAGTTGAAAATCTTACCAAGGTGATTCTACTATTTGTCCTATTTCACACCTAGAGACCAGCAAATTCAGCAAACGTACTCCATTTAAAACCATTTTAGTGGTGCAATTGCTTTTTAAATTACTTTTCCAAAGATGAAGAAAGTGATGAAGGAAAAGGAAACCTTGGTTGAAAAATTGGTAAAGTGGAAAATTTAAAAAACTTTACAGGTCTCTAGATTTGGAAATAGTAGTTTAGAATCACCATACTAATATTTTCAACTTTGAAAAAAAAATTTTTTTCAAATTTCTTTCTACTAAAACACTCACAACCGTTGAAAAGTTTACTAGCGATCACACCTTATTGGAGCTTGAACGTAGTTTTCATTGGTATCAACGGATTTGCACAAAACCTTTGAGTTTTGGAGTTATCAGTGTTAATTTGAAGCAGGGTCGTGAAATCTTAAAAAATCAGAAAAAACCGAACAAATCCGAAACCGTAGACATTCGGACCATAGTTAATTAGGAATTTTTGGTTAAAGTTTTGAAGTAGAATATACTGGCGAAATTTGTATTGGGTTGTCCGGAAAATAATGCAGGATTTTAAGTTTTCATTAAAAAAAATCTATATAAAATATTCTGTTTACGTTTACAGGATTACTCATTTGTATGAATGTCAACACTTATTAATCCTCTTCCAAATGATATTGTTTGTTTACCTCTGTAGCATTCCGCTACATGGAAATAATTCAGTCATCCTTATAATGTCAAAGCGAGAATTTCGTACGATTTTCTTTTACGAGTTTAAACTCGGCCGAAGCGGAGCCCAAACGGCTAGAAACATTAACCAAGTCTGGGGCGAGGGTTGTGTTAATGAGTGCACTGTGCAAAGGTGGTTTAAAAAATTTCGGGAGGGAGATTTCAGCCTTGAAGATGAAGAAGGTCGTGGAAGGCCTTCCTCTCTTAATGATGATGTTCTGCGATCAGTGGTGGAAGAAAACCCCAAAACAACTGTTCGAGAACTTGCAGAGCAACTCAAAGTCAGTAAAACGACCGTCGCTGACCACCTCAAGGCGATTGGAAAAGTGAAAAAAATCGAAAATTGGGTTCCACACTCATTAAACGATCGCCAAAAAAATAAGCGCTTTGATGTTTGTGCATCACTTCTTTGTCGAAACAAAAATGACCCATTTCTGGCCAGAATTGTTACATGTGACGAAAAGTGGATTGTCTACGATAACACTAGACGTTCTGGACAGTGGCTCGACAAAGGAGAAGCTCCAATACATTTTCCAAAGCCCCCAACTCATCAAAAAAAGGTAATGGTTACGGTATGGTGGGCTTCATTTGGTTTAATACACTACAGCTTCTTAAATCCTGGCGAAACCATCAATGCTGAATCATACTGTAACCAAATTAATACCATGCATCAGAAATTGGCAGTAATGAAGCCCTCTTTGGTCAATCGGAAAGGGCCCATTTTGTTGCATGACAACGCTCGACCACATGTGTCACGTGTAACGTCACAAAAATTATTGGAGCTTGGCTATGAAACTTTGCCTCACCCACCCTACTCTCCGGACCTCTCGCCTACTGACTACCATTTTTTTAGACACCTGGACCACTACTTACAACACATAATATTCAAAAATCAAACGGAACTGGAAAATGCATTTATTGACTTTATCAATTCTAAAAATTCTGAATTCTACTCAGACGGAATTAATAAGTTACCAACACGTTGGGAGAAATGTATTGAGAGTATGGGAAATTATTTTGATTAAAGAACATTGCTTTAATGTAACTAGTTTCTTTTTTTTTGTTTAATACCAAAATCCTGCATTATTTTCCGGACAACCCAATAAAACGGGTAGCAGAACACCCTGTACAAGCTGCACGCTCAATTTTCCAGAACAACGTATTACATATAAAACAACATAGAGCTAGGTTATGATGGTTACGAAAATCGCCAACTTTGAGTCAGACCTTGATCTTGTCAGTCCGGCTGCCGAGTATCGGCTCCAGGGCCTTCCAACAAACAGGTCACATCAGCTCCAAAACAATTCATTTTTTAAACCTAGATGCACTTATTCTATTCACTCTAATAAGTACATTCAATCTCAGCAAAGGCAAAAGAAAAACACGTACTGTATACAATAAAGAAACACTGTTGAAAAACAAGAAAAGGCTACACAAATACATGCTGCTGTGAGGAATGACATCAAGTGGCATCCTTACACGCTTTCTATATAGAGCCGAGAAATGTCTCCTTTTAATTTGGTGGGACTTATCGATCGGCCTTGCTCCGAAGTACTTAAGGGTCTGTGCTTAAAATTTATATTTTCCATAGGGTGGCGATGATATCCTTCTATTAACGTTAGTTGGGGTAAGGCTTTTTGAGCTCCTCCAAAATCCACCTTACCCAAATGTATTTTTTAAATAATTTGAAAACTCAATTCTGCAGATCGATGATACATACACATAACCAACTAGGTTATGAAAATACCAACTTTGATTCAAACCTTGGAGTTATCTGTCCCGCTGCCAAAGCTAGGCTCCAGAGTCTTCCAGCAAATAGGTCACAACAGCTCCCAATGAATTCTTAAACCTAGATCCACTTACCTTATTCACTATAATAAATGAATTCAACCTCAGTAAATACAAAAGGAACATACGTACTGAAGCAATACCGTTGCGACATCGAGTGGCATTCATACACGCTCCCTATACAGATCCAACGAATAACACTTTTTACATAGGTGGGGTACATCCTTTATTTACAACTTTACTTTTTTAATCCTCTTTATACGAGGATCAAAATTGAGCTTTCTGTACATTGTCATTCCTAGGTATGTGACCTTTCAAGACCATAGAGATTTTCCATTTGTACTAAGCCTCTTTTATTTGAGGGCGCCTCTTTATGAACAGGATTGCTTTGCATTTTAAATATCAATCGTTAACCTCGATCTGTAACAGAAGCGACTTATTTTTCTTTATATTTTTATTTCTTTCGTTAAGTCGTTTTGCGATTGTGCTTATTTATACGCCAGGAGATTTTAGAAGCGTGAGGCCATCTGCGTACAGTGCTAAGTGGCATGTTTACATATTGTATATGTGCCTGTGTATATATCCTTATAAATATAATAATTGACTGTTGCATTATGAAAAAAAAAAAAAAAAAACTGCGCGGCTGGTTGGTTGAACTCTGAACGATGTTATTATTCTTGTCTTTTGTATCAGTCTTAAATTTTTCTTCTTTTCTTGATATATTTTTGTCTGTATTCATATGTAAAAAATGCAGGAAAGGCGAAAAAAAATGTTTGTTTACGGGTTGTTTACTTCATTTTTACTATTCTAAACTAAAGCCGTTATAACAAATGAAGTTTTTGTTTTTGGTTTGTATTTCCTATTTTGTTTTATCTAACAAAACTATGTCGGTTAATTTAATTAAAATTAATAGAATGAGATTACATTACAAATATCTCTATTTTGAGTAGTTTATATAGCGTTTGGGTCGTAAGAGTAGGTCTATTCATAAACTATGAATAAATTAAAAAAAAGACTATCAGATCGATCGATTTATTGACAATTATATATTATTCGTTCTATCTGTGGAATGGATGTTGTAAAAAATAACTTCAGCAAAGAAAGCGTTAACAATAAGACATCTCCGTTTCGCATTTAGGAAACATGAACGGAGTCGAAGCACGCATCTCATGGTATTTTAATTTGGAATGAGGGGGGTTGTGGGCACGTAGTGCATCGTCTACTCGGACATTCATAGACCGGTTCAAATATGTATACCGTTCCAGGGGTTGAAACAATGCGTAAACTCGCCGGTACGAGCAGTATCTCACTTTGGCTAATTTCCAGGGCCGTCAGTCTCGAGACTTTTGTGCAATAATCCACTAATAATCACAAATTGTGCTCCCCTCGCTACCCTAGACCAGGCCGCCCTTGCCTCTCCCTCGCCCCAATCCGGTGTGAGATAGAAGGGTTTAACCGAGTGGAGCTCTGGCTTCCACAGGATTAACAAGTTTTCAAAAACTTCCTCCACGTAATTAAGGTATTAAGTCGAGCTTGAACAACTCTCTCCCCGAAAACAACTACTTGCATCTGAACTCAATCCCGACACAAATTACGTCTCATCCCACAGCCTCTTATAATACCTCAAATAAGGGGTTGCATGCGTTTAATTTAATTGTTATGCAAAACGTTTTTGGGAAGGAGTTATAAAGTTAAATGTAGTCATAAAAGTATCAAGTGAACACTAATAAAAGTACCTACTGACGTTCTAAATCATAAGCAACGCTTTAGAAGAACTTTTTTTAAACCATGAAAATGAAAATTTTAACAATGTACAAAATTTGACTGTTAGGCCACTGTAAACTGATAATAATAAAACTAGTTTTAGTTTTTGTCAGTGATGAATGATGTACCCACATCTTTTCCTTCCATTGTTTTCTTACACCTCGTACTTGCAGGCGGGTAGTTTCAAATGTATCGTTATACATGAAATATCAATTTTGTATAATGATACATCAAGCTCGTCAAGACCGACGTTCCTAGGACCAATCCTCTACACAGGCTGAACCACTGCCCTTCACACCCAAACACCAAAATCACGACCTTCGCTTTCGACATCTCAATCACCTCGAACTCATCACCGACTCGGTGGCGCATCTAGCAAAATGAACAAAAAGACCAGCACGAGACGTTCATACATATAAGAGGTATTTGCAGTGCATATACACAGTAAGGTAATTCCTCATCTAACCACTAACTTTGGTTCTACTTGGACAACAGACTTAAAATCAGCAGACGTGAAATATACACATAAAACAAAAACGACAAAAACAGAACCAAACTTGAACCTCTAATTGGATCAAATGTTCAATAAGTACACACAACAAATTAACAATACACGGGACTAATTAAACCGTTTTTGACTTACGGAGTCGAGTTATGGGGTTCAGCCAAGCCGTCCAAAATCCTAGGTCCCTCCACAACTCTTCTTTCTATGTCATCAACCACACCTAACCGGACCAAACCCTACTCAAAGTTCTCCTCCCACAAGAATCCACTATCTTAAGCCATTTTTGTATCGTCCCATCCTAATAATTCTCCACGCTGGCTAAAACGACAATGGCCTCGTGACCTTCTAACCAAATCCTAAACCTCAACCAGCAATCCAAAAGTTCCGGCAATGACCCTCTCGTGTTTCCCGTTATCTGGCAGATTGCTGCAGATACTTCACTAACATATTGTTAAATTTGTACTCTTTTAACACAGAAAACAATAAAAACAAAACTGATAAAAAAATATAATTTAAAAAAACTTCAAAAGTCTTATAAGAATTATTGATGATATGTCAAATGTTTTCTAAAGGGATGAGAAAACCTGTCATTCACAGAGCCGAAATGTCGAACCAGTATGGCTTATAAGAGATGCTGGACACAGACGTCATATGTTTAACCTTAAATGAGGAATAAGGTGTAAATTTATGCCCATCGCGATAGATGTGCTATCTGAGAGGAGAATTATTAATGTTAACGCCCGGCAGTACAGTGAGTCGTAAAGCCTGACAAATGACCTCTGTGGAACCTGGAGCGACGCGAGGATTTATTTCATTGCCTAGGCACCTGTCTTATTCTAAAGAAAGTTCACTCTTTGATTGCCGAGGTTAAAGTTAAACGAAAATGTTAGAGTTTGGTGGCAATGGAATGCCTAAGATGTAGGACATTTATTATGACTGAAATCAAATTTTAGAACCTTTTATACTTTCACTTAAGACTATATTATTTTTCTTTTAAAATAGTAACATTTATTTATAAATGATTAAAATACCGCAGGTATGATATTGTTCCACCAGGTTTTGGAGTCATTAAGGGTCCATTTTAAGATGTTCCTCTTTCGTGGCAGGCTGCTAGGGCGCGGTACGGTTCTGGGTCCATAGAGACGATGTTGGCTCCCTTTTTGACCAGCATGTCAACCTTTTCCTTGCCACTATGCCCAGAATATCCAGGGACCCTGTCAGGATCAGGTCAATGGTGTCGCTGACTTCCGCCTGTGTCGGTGACTGTGGAAAGTATGTGATCATTATTACAATTTTCCTTCTTCTCGGGAAAAAGTAATACAATTTAAATAGTGGCGGGATGAGCCGAGAAGAGACGCGCGAGAAGCAGGAAGCAAGCGGCCGGTAAGATCCTGATCGGGGTGGCAGTGGGTCCTGCATTGGAAAAAAAAAAACAAAGAAAAAGAAAAGACAGAAAAAAACAAGGAGACTCAGTTGGGGATAGACGTTCCGAGGAAGAGGCGTCTCCGCGACGAAAAGAATATATTGTTGTTGTGTTTTTTTAAAATGTATGCATGTGTGTGGTTTGTGAACCTCGTCGTGGGTTCGAAGAGCTCCTACGAAGAAGGCTGTTCCCGGCAAGTGAGGAGTAATCTCGTGAGTGGGCACATCTCCGATTTCTTACGAGCCCTGATTATCCCGGACTAGTCACATAAGGTATAAGTTCTGGCCTTTGATAGCTTTTATTTGAGAAGAATTTGTTTATATACTAGTAAATATAATAGTTGTAATTAAGATTCATTTTTTATCGTAGTTTTAAGGCCTAAGTGAAATATTACTTTAAGGCATCTTGCTTATGTTAATGTATTAACTTGGATAGAAGCAGAAAGACTTCATTATTTGGCTCCCATCATCCTGGTTGGAAGCATTATCAGGAAGAAGAGAACCAGAAGCGCTGTATCGCTACCCACCCCCTTTCCCTTCGTCTTATTGTCCTACTTTTCTTTTCCTTTTATACCCTGGTTTCGGTATTTATCCTTCCCCAAAAATACCGTGGCGCTCAACATAACGCCTGTAAATAAACTTTCACCTCCTCACCTACCATCACTTGTCTCTCCCTTCAACACGTCCCCCCATTCTCCACTGAGCTACCGCCAACGTACGTGCAGCTGCAGTAAGGAAGCTGTAACGCACATTTGAAACATGTACAAGGTGATGGCTAAATATTAATGTTTAATCGTTTGATTCAAACGATTCGAAAAGAAGAAAAGAGAGAGAGAGAAAAAACGGGTATAATTTCTTAAGAGTTAAATTAAAGAAAAGGACAAATGCATGAAATAAATGGGAACTTTGAATGGAGCCAATGATTTAGCTTGCAGGAAATAAAATAAAACCATTCACCCGAAAACCCTGCCCAAAAACTAACCTTGCTGAGACGGGGCGAAGCAACTTCGAGCCCGAGTACGTCGTAGTCTCCGGTGTACAGCTTCGGCTAATCTTATTGGAAATATAATTCTCGGGTTGAACCAACAACTCATTAAATCACTGGTACAACTTCAAAAATAGAAATACTGGAGCGAAGAGAAGGAGTAGAACAGAGAAATGAAGGTGTGAAGGGCTCGTGTAGGAGGAGGGGATCAAAGAAAACAACCTCTGGTAGGACTTTACAATATATGTACAAAGGTACAGTTGACGTAAAAATATTAAACTTTCATGCAATACTTTATCAGAGACGAGATCACGTTTCACTATCAACTTGATATTTTCCTATGTTTAAAATCATAAGTTTACTGTTGTAATTAGATGTTCGTATTTGAGAATTTGGTAAATTATAAATAAAATTTTCACTCCTGATGAAGCTGATAGGACGAAAATATTTTTTTTTCTTTCAAATCAGTCATTTTTATACAACTACATCTAATCCCTGTATGATCTACGAAAATAAACTAGTAAAACTGAAGGAAGGGGATGCACTGGAAGGAATCTAAAAAGTTTTATAACGTTCATTTCGAATGACCATTACCAATAAGTCAATATTACACTAATCATTTTATTCATTACCGAGAAAGAAAGATTGTATGATTTAACGCAGACTCTCTGGATGCTCTCGGATGATTGATAGCCTGTTTTGTACTCTTTTCTTCTCCCGAATAGCTAGATAAGGAAAGAATTAAGTCCGTTCGCTGCCCCTGAGTAGGGATCACGTATAAATCACTCGGAAGGATGATTCAGTGTCTGCCGTTCCGTCTAGATGGGGTAAGAGCGATGGCCTAAGGGTGGATAGGAAGGGTAGGAGGGAGAAAAGAGAAAAATGATGGAGGTCATTAGAGCGCGTTCTCTGCGGTCCTATGATAACGTCAGCCTTATCTCTCCTCTTGTTAGCGGAACTTTAAAGCATATATCACCGAGGGTAAAAAGGTGCGCTCGGAAATCTTAATCGCGCAAGGACCCTGGTGTATGTCCCTTATCTGAAAATTTAAATAGCTAGCAGTATCTCCTAAGTGGGCATGCATAATTGAGCCGTTCGATAGCTGAGTGATGGACGTCAAGTCCGAGGGCTTCGAGTGTTATGTGGAGTTTAACTTGATTGTCTTCCCCAAGACAAACTGAGATCTAACTTTAATCACACGTGAGCAAACAGGGGATTCCATTCACCTTACGCGACATTAAATCTCAACTCGATCGATTTTACCGCCGAACTTCTTGACGAACTGTCAATTCTCTTTATAAACGCTCATTAGAGGGTAATTATTAGTACTTACAGTCAGTGGTAGTTCACCCTGCCATCAAAACAATTTGTTTAAACCATATCAAAATTACTGACTACCGGACGAGTTCCGAGTTTTGCCGAATATAAACACAACGCAGTAAAAAATGGACATCAATTCACAGTTGACGTCATGACGAAAAAGACGAGTAAGCAATAAAATAAAACGATTTTAGATGAAAAATAAGTGATAATTTTAAAAATAATCTTCCTTTGTCGATTTTTTAAGTAATTTGAAACTGACAGTCGGGTTTTGATGTCCCGCAGTTTTGTAAATAATTATTTAGAAATCGTGAGATGCGGTCTGGTGCGATAAAGGTTTCAGAAAAACATTTTCTTTATCGTGCCGACGTTTCGACCTTTATTCAGATCATCTTCAGGGTAGAAAAAATGTTTTTCTAAATCCTGAAAACGGACCGCATCTCACGTTTTTATAATTATCGATTAAGGTCACTAATCACCACACACGTTTTGTAAATATTTGATCATTTTTGTACATTGAGCCTATCTGTGAAGATGTTATCAACCATAATGAACTGAATAGAATCAATGGAGAGCCCAGCATTGGGTTTCGTAGAATAGAAAAAAAAATTATTTACAAAAATTATGCTTACACCAATGAATCTTATTTACATCCCTACAGTGCATATGATCGGTTCCGTCCCGAGGAATATCGACTATTTGGAAGGATTTGGTTGTGCCCAGACCAGGGTGATGCAGACTAGCATAAGCCCGAAAAAAATTGGGTTGTAGTACTGCCTAAAACGCATAACCATAAACCGCACCCAACCGAACTGTCCTACCTCAATCCGGTCGGAAGTGATGATGAATTGACTTGTTTTTTTAAGTTCCGACCTTAAGACAAATTGGTATTATAGATGTAGAATATCTGATCCAATTTTAAACACATTTTTGAATTCTGCGCTACATTTCTAAGAAGGAGTAGATGTATGAGATGTATGTTTAATTATTCAACACAAAATGGAAAATTAAAAAAAAAAGGAGAAACTTATGATAGATTTCCAAAAATAGCTGTTTTTTCAACAAATATTTTTGTAAAGAGTGCCAGACATCGTAAAAATTTTCAGATTTTTTATGGTATAATCGAAGTTCAATAAACGTCCAATCTGCGGTAAAATCGACCTGTAATGTTGACAAAAATGGTTGGTTGAAATGAGTAAATTTAGGCATTTTGAACATTTGTTGTCTCTTTTTTTAGCGTTTTAGTTAGACGCTGATCTCAGCTATTTGTCGACCCCTGAACTTGCCACATTATCATTATTATTCTGAGATCGTGAGTTCTGGTCTGCTTCTGACGTAGGTTTTACAAAAACATTTTCTTTATCGTGCCAACGTTTCGACCTTTATTGAAATCATCTTCAGAGACTGGGATTTATAAACATTGTTTAAATTTTAAAAATACATTCGGATGTGGGAAAAATGAATTTATGCAATGCTAGAAAATTGTAGATAAAAAAAATTACAATGCAAGAAACTTTTAGATTAAATCCAAGTGTTTCCACTCACTCAAAATGTTTCTTTTCTGTGTAGATGTGTCATTCTAGTCTGTCGTGTTGAGAGTGCCAGTGAAATAGTACCGTTTAATGTCAACATATGTTGGATTTTGAAGAGGTGTGGAAGGAAGTCGGATAGGAAGACAATTTTCATCTTTGAGGTGAAAGGAGCCGAAAATGGGAAAAACGGATAATGGTTCGGCCTGATTATCCTTTCAGGATTATATAGACGCGGATAATTAGGAAAAGGAAAGCCAAATTGTCGAAGAATTATACTATGTGGAAGTGTTTGATGTGTTTATATGTTGAATTATATATTTTGTGTCATGTAATGATTATATATGTATGTTGTCTATATTGAATTTGATTGATGATATTACCGGCTGAGTTTACATGTCTGTTCTGTAATTTATGCTGGGTTTATCTCTTATTTAAATATTTTCTAAAAAGTTACGTTTATGTTTGTTTTGATCTGTGTTTAATATTTTTGGATAGGTTCAAACGAAGTTGTGATGATGTGATAGCCAGTGTTGTAGGATTTTGCTTGGGTTTTTTGAAATCATAGAAACTTTCTTGTCTAGACGTTGGGACGTAATAACGATGTAAGTCGCTGAACAATTTAAACAATTGATTTTATAAATTACGTCAGATTTATTTGTTACTGGTATGGGTCCTTTAGGTTTGGAAAAAAGGGGAGCCCCTCCAGGACGATTACTCGGCTCGAAAGCTCACTTCAAAGTTTTCTTAGAAAGATCAAAAATTTATATATTCTCGATTTTTTGAATTTACTAATAAATGACTACAGCTAGGAAACCTTTGAAGAAAGCCATTTTGTTCATTGTAAAGTTAAAAAAAAGAGTCTTAGCGCAAGTCTATGGCGTAAAAGGCTAATTAATATATATATATATATATATATATATATATATGGATTGTCACTGAACAAAGATATTATCATTGAGTGATAATATAGAAATTTGTGGCTTCAAGAAATGAATTTTTCAGTAAACGAGATCGACTGTGCATTAATAATATATAATCCAATTTTGTTATTTTTATAATTTATTTTTGGGGAGGTTGCACTGTTTGAAAATGAGATCGCATAATGTATGTTACATTCTGAGAATTAGAAATGAACAAAAGTTTCTTATCATGTGTGAGAACTTGAAAAATCATTGTAACGTTTTAAATGTAATCTACCGTCGTCCTCAGAGCATTGCGTGACTGTTGCCGATTACGAAAGATTACTGCACACATACACACACACACACACACGACGTCCACGGGCTCACCGTTTAAATCGCATCACGGAGAAATACTATTTCATTTCCAAACATTTACTCGGACAATATTTCATTCGCTACGTGCGCTTTATCGCGTACTTTTTTCGATTTCATTATTTAGACTTATTCACAACGTGGATGTTTTATGTTTCAGGTTTTGCGTAGGCGACAGATTCTACCTGTGCGAAAATAAGATACTTTGCGAGTACGATTACGAAGAAAGGATGGTCTTCGCCAACATGGCTTACAATCCGCAGTCACTCGCTCATTTAAAAAGACAACTACCGGTATGAAATTTTCACAAGAATTTTTTTTTTATTGCTTAAACTTTACAGTGTGTACATAGCCCTTTAGCGTTGTTCAACTGAAGGAGCGCGGGTGTGTACAAAAGAGAGTAGATTTGACTCAATAGTCAGTCAAATACCCCAGCGATTAGAACGATAGTTAAAAAGAAAGGGAAAGCCGGAGAGGAAGAGGGCTTAGTAGATTTACATTACATTAGTCGTCTCCTTCGGCAGTGGAGATAAGAAGACGCCAATTAAATCCGCGGAGATCCGGAAGGAGTCTCTTGGGCGTAATAAAGGCCTCGTCGGATTACCGCACGTATCTACCCTGCTCATCTTCACTCCGCGGTAGATGTTTTCTCTGGTCTAGTGCCGCCTCTCGCATGACAATTCGTGAGACTCTTATCTGCCATTGTTCCTCGACTTCGTTAGCGTACAGTACACTTTAATCTACCCCGTTTTCATGGTCAACATTAAAAAGTCAAACTTTTGACATTAAACCTCGTTGACGGAAAAGAGAGAAATCGAAAGCAAAGCCGTTACTAAAACAAATTAATAATATTCATTAATTATTCAGAGGTTGTGAGATGCGGTCTGGTGTGACGTAGGTCTTAGAAAAACATTTTCTTTATCGTGCCAACGTTTCGAACTTCATTGAGATCATCTTCAGGGCCTGGGATTTTATTATACACATTTTTTAAATTTTACAAATACATGTAGGATGTGATAATTATAAAAAAATGAATTTATACATTATCGAAATTATACAATTATACATTATTATTGAAATTCATTTTTTAAATTTATAATTAATAATATTGAAAAATTATAGGGAGATCGTTCAGGAATCACTTTTGAAAATACATGTAGGATGAAGGAAATAAATTATGAATTTATACAATGCTAGAAAATTGTAGATTAAAATAAATTCATTTATACAATGCTAGAAAAATTTTATATTAAAAAAATGAAATTTATACAATGTAATTAAATTTTATATTAAAATAATTGAAGTTATATACTGCTAGAAAAATTTACATTAAAAAAGTTGAATTTATACAATGCCAAAAAATTTTACATATAATACAATGCTAGAAAACTTTAAATAAAAAATTGAACTTATACAATTCTAGAAAATTTTAGATTAAAAAAATTGAATTTATACAATGCTAGAAAACTAATAAAATTGAATTTCTACAATGCTAGAAAATTTTGCATTAAAAAATGAAATTTATACAATGCTAGAAAACTAACAAAAATTGAATTTATACAATTCCAGAAAATTTTAGATTAAAAAAATAGAATTCATACAATGCTAGAAAATTTTACATTAAAAAATTAAATTTATGCAATGCTACAAAACTAGAAAACTTTAGATAAAAAAAGAGTACGAATATTTTGATTGAACCTAAATAATTTAGCATTGTACAAATTCATCCTTTTTCAAATCTAAAATTACCTACCACTGTATAAATTCATTTTTCAATTTAAAGTTTTCTAGCGTTGTATAAAGTCTTCTTTTTAATATAAATTTTTCTAGCAATTTATAAAATCATTTTTTAATTTTAAAATTTTCTAGCATTTTATAAATTCAATTTTTTAATTCTATAAATTTCTTGCATTGTATAAATTAATTTTTTCACCTAAAATTTTCAGTTTTTTACATCCTACATCTTTTTGTAAAATTTAAACAAGTTTATAAATCCCACGAAGATGATCTCAATAAAAATCGAAACGTTGGCACGATAAAGAAAATATTTTTCTCAAACCTACGTCAGAGACAGACCACAACTCACGATCTCCGAATAATCATTGAATATCGAGTCTCTAAACACCACAGAAATATTCATGAAGATTTAATTTTTTTTTTTTTAAATAAGACTCACCATATTGGACAAATTAAAACATGTTTGATATTTTAAATATTAACGTTGACAGTGGATAAGATGCCCGTTATCCGATTAAGAAGGTGATCGCAGGGATGTTGACGTTTCCATAAAAGACAAGATGATCCGATAATAACCCCCATCGCTGACGGGAAGACTGTTTATGCAATTAGTCTACCTTCGGGAAGCTATTGTTGGAGAGGAACGCCTTGAATATGAAACACTCCGGATTTGTTCCGCGTCAGGTTTACATCAGATTTTTCAAAACTTCCCCCTCGTCGGAAGACGGCCTGGAGATCTTGAAGAATGCTTTTCAAATTGAGATTTCCCAGGCGGTCGCTCTGAATAACAATAAGGCTATTTGGGTTTCTACTATTATGACCGGCAATCGGGTTATATGGTCTGAAGCGATAGCATATGAATCACGACAAAACACAAAGCGGACTTTTTTTTATATCGTTCACTCCTCGACTTTGCTGTCGTTAAAAGCTGCTTTTAGTAGTCGTTTAAATGTTCGCTTAAATAACATCAAGCAAGCGAAGAGCCGAATAAGCATAACCATTAGCACTTTTTTATGACGACTTAAAAAAAATAACATCAAATGTAATATCTAATGTGTTAAGAAACACACATTTGTTTTAATTTTGTTGAAGTCATGAAGAGCGGTCAAGAATGAGGTAGTTTAGAAAAACACTTTTTTTCATTTTCTTCCCAACGTTTCGACGTTTATTCGGGTCATCTTCAGGACATAAAATTCAACTTCTGGCAGAAAAATAAGTAGTTAATAATGATGGCCCAAATTTTGGGAATTAGTTTTCATGTTTATTTTTTATACTGAAATTTAAATAAAATTTAATTTATGAACAAAGACTTTAGTCGTAAAGTGCTTTGTATTTTTTTTATTATTATTTTTTATTTTCTATCCCTTTTCTAAAACTTATTTGACACATATATTTGTAAATTTCTAGCAGATAGGTCCCTGTTCATAATAATAATTTTATTTGCGAGAAGTATAGGAATATGGTAAGATAAAACATAAATGTAGAAAATAAGTTTCAAGGATGGCAGTAATAATAATAAAAAAGTCAATTAACCTATCTGCATTTTCCCCTGTCACCTAAAAGTAATGTTTGTAACAGTGAACAAAATTACTAAAAATTAAATTTAAAAAAACAAGGAGTATAATACTAAATAATTGAAAGAAAAAAGAAAAATAATGAAGAAAGAAAAAACAAGAATAAAGTAAAATGCAATAAGTACAAATAAAGATAAAATAAGAAATAAGAAATAGAAAAATTGTCATATGGTGGCAAATATACCACAGAGAAAGTTCAAATTATAAATTTAAAATTTTTATATTCGAATGTTCCCTAAGCTAAAAAAGCCAACACATTGTACTACTTCATACAGGCCAATAAATTTACTACCTACGTTGGGTAAAGTTTTAGAAAAACTTCTACTTAAAAGAATTCTTCCGATTTTAAATTCTCAAAACATAATCCCAGCCCATCAATTCGGTTTTCGCAACCGCCATTCAACTGTCCAACAGTGTCACCGCGTCGTAGACGTTACTTCATCCTCCCTTGAGATGGGACAGTACTGTCCCGGGGCCTTCCTTGACGTAAGCCAAGCTTTCGATCGCGTTTGGCACCCGGGCCTGCGGTTCATGCTCAAGGACATCCTGCCATCCACCTACTATCTCGTACTACACAGTTTCCTCACTGACCGATTCTTCCAAGTCATTGAAGGCCATTCCGTCTCTTCATATTTTCCTATCCATGCTGGTGTTCCTCAGGGTAGTGTTCTGGCCCCTACACTGTACCAGATTTTCACAGCTGACATGCCAACTCATCCCGAAACCACCACATTCACATTTGCAGACGATACGGCAATTCTCTCTAGCAACCCCGATCTTGTCATTTCCAATCGAAACCTCCAACAACACCTCATACTACTAGAGTCCTGGTGTAAAAAGAAAAGGATAAAATTTAACACGGAAAAATCCACCCACATTACCTTCACTCTTCGTAAAAAGATCTCTCCCCCTGTTTTCTTAAACTACACTCCCCTCCCAACTGCGGACAAAGTGCGATACCTCGGATTGTACATCGACAAACGCCTGACGTGGAATCCACACACAAGATTGAAACGTCAGGAAGTTATGACAAGATTTAGAATTCTTGCACGACTTCTTGACAAACGCTCGAATTTACCTCTCAAAAATAAAAGACTGCTTTACAACACCATAATTAAACCGATTTGGACGTACGGACTGGAAGTGTGGGGTTCAGCCAAACATTCCAATATCCACCGCATTCAAACTGCCCAGTCTATAATACTACGAAAAATACTAGATGCTCCATTTTATGTATCGAACCAAACTACACATACAGATTTACATATTCCGTTTGTACAAGATGAAATACGTTCCCGTTACCGTAAATTTCATAAAAATCTCCCAACTAACGTGAATCAACACATCAGAAACCTTGCATCCCGACGAATCCCCTCAAACCCACCTCGCCGATTAAAGAGACAATGGCCGCGAGATCTTCTAGGAAGTGATGGCGATAACAGTGAAAGTGATAATGACACACAAATCGATTGAACACACAATATTATTGTAACATTGGAGTAATACCAATGGGTGTTTTCTCCACTCTTGGTTTTAATTTTGTTTTGTTTTAATTACCGTTCTCACTGTTACTTATTACCTACTTTAAGGTAGTTGTAATGTACAACAAATTTGAAAAAGAAATTTACAGAAGTAAATTTTTTTCAAATCATGAGGATTAAATGTGTTACAATTCTTTTTATGATTGTAAAGAAACCTAAAAAGTAACATTCAATGAAAAATTAAAGTAAAAATTAGTTTCATACAGTTAGCGGTTTGATTATGACCGATTAAATCGTATGGTTTCCGGTAGCTGAAGTGGTTAGATCAGCCTTGGAAAAAAAAAAAAAGTAAAAATAGTGCTTACTTTGGATATGAACATATTAGTAACTACTTATTGTCTTGTTTGGTACTCATTGTTTGATTCAGAAATTTTTTAATTTTTAATGACATAAAACAAGAAAATTTTTTTAAACAGCGATTGTTTAAATTTTAGAACCTGAAAAATATCAAACAGTTCATTGGCGTTGATCTAAAAAGTGAAAAAAGAATCATCTCAAAAAGAGAAATTTGAGTGATAATTATTATATTTAAATAAAACAATATCATAGCAAATTATAGACTGTACTAAAACATAATAAACGGAATTTAACAATTTTAAAATTTAGGATCTTTTTTAATACACTGAATTTATTAAGGAATTTTCGCAGTCGCATGACCAAAGAATCAACATGTAATTTTAACTTTAACGATTAATTTAGGTTTTTAGTTTTGAGATAAAAAAGTCATTGTCACGAGCGAGATTCGAACCCACGATCTGAAAATCCAAAAGGTAGGGCTAGATGGGAATAGTGTCCGAGTGGATCCAGGCACGACAGCTCAAGTGGTAGAGCTGCGTACGTAGTCGAAGGTCGTGACACTTACTCTTTTATCTCAATTAAAACCATTAATTAATTGAAAGTTTCGATTTTTATTGAGGTCATCTTCCTGGCCTTGTGTTGTCTGCATCTATATTTTGCCTGAACGATAGAATGATGCTCTTGCAAAATTGTAATTTTTAAAAATCCTCAAAATCCTTCTTAATAATCCCGAAAATGACAGAATGGTTTGACTGATTGGTCTCAAAACGGGCACCTTCTACTAAACCCGCAACACCGTGGAGTGTTGCGTTAGTGTTGGTCTTATTCTCCGTTTTGGACGAACTCAATCAAGCTTGATCAAGTAGTATATTTTGATAATAAAAAATCAATAAAACCAGGAAGATAAATTAGAGTGAAAGATTTATACTAAATCAGGCCACGTGGTCATAAAATGGACGGTCTGAATATTTCAATATTATTTTATTAAATATTATTATTATTCCCTGTTTTCATTTAATCCATGTGTTGATTTATATCTTTTATTTTTGTTTGTTGAATATTGTATTTTTGTTGTAAAAAATTGCAAATGTGTTTAACATTAAATTTGCTTAAAATGTTTTGTCAAGAACCCCTTTGCAGTATAAGTTTTTGTGTTTTAATATTTTGTGGCTCTTTACTGTTCAGCTAATGAAATAGTTATTAATGCGACGTATTAAATAATAGTAAGTGCCAAAGAAATTAAACAGCGAAGGGCAATTTGACATACTTTTCTCTGATTATTATTCCGAAATCGCGAGTTGTGTCCTGTCAATGACATAGTCTAAAAAAAATTCTTTACCGTGCCAACGTTTCGATCTTCATTGAGATCATCTTCAGGGCCTGGGATTTACAAACATTTTTTAAATCACTAATCAACACACGTTTCTTCTGATTGTTAAATATTCGAAAGGGAAATTTTCGTATCCAATGAAAAATTCTGACCTCTGCGACTTGGAGCGAACTAAAATTCCCCTTTGAATTTATTCGTTAATAATAATTTTGGTTTTTATTGTCCTCACTGTATTGGTTTGTAAACGGGCATTTCAGGATCTTAAGTGTCTTAAGTAACCTGAGAGGTTTGTGTAATATCAAGTTACAGATTCTCTATGACATCTCTTGATCTCCCACCTACACCAATAACAACAAAACAAGCACCACAATAAATGACACTGTATTTTTTTTCTTAAGTAAAAACCTTAATTAATTGTAAGATATTAATTCTTCAAGAGGACCATGAAAACTAGGGAATTAAAATTTAAACTATGATTCTAATATAACTTATTATTATATAATAGTTCTTTAATTTGAACGAAAAAAGATTTATTTTTGCTTTAACAAAGCAATTATTATTATAATTAATTGTTCAATAATAATGTATATATTCACAATGAAAACAATGTGCATAATTTCCTCAAATATTGTTTCTCGAATGGTTTAATTTCAAAATAAAATTTTAAACCTGGTGTGATCGAGCATATGGCATAAAGTGAGCAGTGTTATTTAAACCAAGTTTTATATTTTCAGATTAAGGGAAGGGACTGAACGGCTTAATTTCTGTATCATTGTGGTGAAAGCTACTCTTACATGTTTCCAGGGCTTTCACTGGAAAAACCCATCGGTGTGGGTTTTTTTTTTTATACGAGGGCCAAATTGTAACTGGGCGGCGTTGGGGGAGGCTCCGCCTGCCGGGACCCCCGCGGGATTGCGCCGAAGGCGTGGCACCGGGGTGGAGCTCGAAGTCTCAGATTGTCCTCCCGACGGTCTTAATCTTTCATCCTCTTCCGCACGTTCTACACAAAATAGCTTATATTTGACACTTCCAATGTACATGCGACAAATAAAAAAAAAAAATAATAATATTCACAGACACACTTTGAGAGAGTATACTTGGATTAAACCTAAAATTGTGTCCATCATTTTCACATCGTACATTTTTGTGATTTAAACAATGTTTATAAACTCCGGGTCCTGATGATGATCTCTATAAAGACCGAAACGTTGAAACGATAAAGAAAATGTTTTTCTGAACCTATATCTCACCGTCCTCAAATAACCATTAATCAACGGTCACTAAACACTACGCAAAAATAATAAAAAAAATGTATATAATTAATATAATAAAATGAATCATATACAATATATTTGTAGTTAAGTACAAAATACATGTCCTTCTACGGATGTATAAAAATGTTCAAAATATAAATAAATTAAAAACTAAACAATCTCAAAAAAATATATAGTAATAACCCAGCTCAAAGACTACAAACAGGAAAAACAAAATGAAAATAATATAAAAAAAATTTTTCTCTTACCTATATGATCATTATATTGCAAAAAGAAGAATTCTCAGAACATATGATATTGTATTTAAAAATTTGGTTTTAACCCTAAAATACTTTAACTCCCCATAAAAGATACTTGAAAAATAAATAAAATAATGTGTGTTTCTTAGTGACGTGTGTTTCATAATTTGTTGAAGTCATGAGGAGCGGTCAAGAATGAAGTAGTTTAGAAAAACACTTAAAAAAAATATATATATTTAAATAATTATTGGACCACAATAATTGAATTATATTTCGTGTTCCGATTGACGAAATAATTTCTTTAAATTAATTAATCTTTATGTGAGGAAATGGTTGAAATGAAAAAGTCAATGGCACGAGCGGGATTCGAACCCACGATCTTCGGCTCGATACGCCGCTGCCTCTACCACTTGAGCTATTGTGGCTTTGATCGACTAGGACACCAACTCACAATGTCAACTCCACCACTAGAATTTCCCCTCGTTTTTTTCCTTTTGGTGTCTCTCTAATACTCCTGCTCCTGTACCGTCTTGTGTTCTAGATCCATCTGCGTACCAAAGGATGGTGCCATTCATAAATGAGGTGTTTCCCCTCTCGTTTATGCACCTAGCTTTATTCGGAAGTTTTGGTTAAATTCAAACATCCCGTTCATGTCCTCTCTTGGAGCCATGAGTGTGGGATGATGATAAAAAGTTTCTAAAAAAAAAAAGAAACATTTTAAAATGTAAACATAATTTTTTGAATTTTTATACTCACATAAAATGTATCGCTATTCTTCTTGTCATGCCATATTTCTTTTAAAATATAAATTGTATGGGGATTTGCAAAAGCTGAAAAAAAAACCATTTGTATGTATATCGGATTCAAACGTAGAACCCTATTATTATTATTATTATTATTATTATTATTAACAATATGCATACTTATCTATTTATATGTATTTCTTACTTATATATTACATTCACTATTTTCTTGACCACATTATGTTTAATTAAGGTTTTTGGTTGAGATGAAAAAAAGTCAATGGCACAAGCGGGATTCGAACCCACGATCTTCGGCTCGATACGCCGCTCCCTCTACCACTTGAGCTATGGTGGCTTCGATCGACTCGGACACCAACTCACAATGTCAACCCGACCTCTCGAATTTCCCTTCATTTTTTCCTTTTTTTGTGTGTGCCACTCTAATACTCCTGCTCCTGTACCTTTTCGTCTGTACCACAGGAGGTGTTTATCTCTCGTATTATTTAGTCGGAAGTTTCGGCTAAATTCAAACATCCTGTTCATGTCGTCTCTTGCTGCCACAAGAATCGGATGATGATAAAAAGTTTCTAAAAGAAAAAAAAAATAAAACGTAAATTATTCAGATATCGTGAAATGCGGTCTGGTGTAATGCAGGTAGGGGAAAAATATTTTCGTTATCGTGCGAAAGTTTCGATCTTTTATTGAGATCATCTTCAGGGCCTGGGATTTACAAACATAGTTTACAATTAGAATATACATATAGAATTTGGAAAATTCTTTTCCCATTTACCTCTTTCTATATAATCCTGAAAGAATAAAGTGGCCGAAACATTACCAACATATTGTTTCCCTTTGTCGGCCCTTTTCAACTCAAAGAAGCCGACGACTTATACAAAATTGTCTCTTCTATACCCACTTCCTTCCCCACCACTTCAAAATCAAACATATATAAACATAAAACAGTAAAATCTCACTGGCACTTTCAACACGACATGGCACACACAGAAGACAAACACTTTGAGTGAGTAGAAATACTTTGATAGAATATAAAATATAATTTTTCCATTGTATAAATTCACTTTTCCAAATTCTATATGTATATTCTAATTGTAAACTATGTTTGTAAATCCCAGGCCCTGAAGATGATCTCAATAAAAGATCGAAACGTTGGCACGATAAAGAAAATGTTTTTCACCTACCTACATTACACCAGACCGCATGTCACGATATCTGAATAATTATTCGTTAACGGTCACTAATCTCTACACATTAAAATGTAAACATAATTTTTTTAATTTTTATACTCTCATAAAATGTAACGCTATTCTTCTTGCCATGCCATTTTTCTTTGAAAATATAAATTGTATGGGGATTTGCAAAAGCTGAAAAAAAAACAACATTTGTATGCATATCGGATTCAAATATAGAACCCTATTATTATTAATATTTTTACAATATGCATAATTATCTTTTTATATGTATTTCTTACTTATATATTACATTCACTATTTTCGTGGTCGCTTGAACACTTTATGTTCAATTAAGGTTTTTGGTTGAGTTGAAAAAAAGTTAATGGCACGAGCGGGATTCGAACACACGCTCGTCAGCTAGGTACGCCGCTGCTCTACCGCTTGAGCTATCGTGACCTCGATCCACTCGGCCATCAACTTCCCATCTCAAACCCACCTTATGAGTTTCCCCTCCTTTTGCAAGTTTTCGTATCTAGCCGAACATTGTGGGTTCTAATCCCGCTCGTGCCATTAACTTTTTTTCATCTCAACTAAAAACCTTAATTAATTGTAACTTATTTATTACTTTACTAATTTACTTTTTACGTTATTTAATGCGCAGTTGTAAATAATAATAATAAAATCTAATAAGCCGATTGAAGAAAGTTTCTTTACTAATTGTTGGTAATTTATGTAAGCGTGTTCAGGCAAAATTCGTTTTTGTAATTTGTAATAATCAGGTGTTTTTGTTATGTTGTAACGTGTTCTCCCCCTAAAAGGGAATAGCGTGATTTCATTCGGAGAAGATAGAATTACCGGAACGACGTCATTCTCTCTACGATCTCAATTTTCTCCCTCCCATTTGACACAAAATAAGACGAAACTAACGCAACACCTTTACCTGGGAAAGGGGACACCTGCGGCTAGTTAGGACATAACTATAACTCTTGTAAGTCTCTCTTGTCCCAATCGTCGGTTCCAGGAAAATACTTACAAAACTGTACAAACATCCTTTCCCAGATTGAGTTTATTATTGATTTACATAAAGGTCCCGACGAGATTACAATGGGAAAGTCAAACTTCTCCTCATGTATATGCAGTCTATCCATGTGTATAATAAAGTTAACTCTACAGCAAAAGGTCTCGGCGGTGCCCTAGACAAAACCTGTAACCGAGTTAAATCTCTTCTCACCGCTCCCCATCCATTCTCAGCCACCCCGTATGGAGCCGTATGAATACAAACTAACTTCGGTTTGTCAAATTCTACGACGAAATCCCAAGCCAATTATAACAGAAGATCAAATAATCAATATTCTTTCGAGCTTCGGGCCGCCTCATGTTGAACCAAACAAGCTGATGAATCCCATTAATAATTCTTTACTTATGAGTAAATTCTTTATTTTATTTTCCCTTTTTGATTTATTTTTTTAATTATTGTCCTCATTAAACTTTTATATGAAAAACCTTACCAGTAGTCACAGGCAATGTTAACTTATTTTTCTTGATTCCACACTTTTAATAGAAAAAGTCCGATTGATAAAGAAGCACATTACGTAAAATAAACATCCTTTAGCATCTGAAATAATTTATTTTCTGTTAACAGCTAAGGGCAGCAACAAAATACAGATGTGTTCCATTTCATAAAAATCCCATTTGTACAATACGAAAATAATACATATTTCTAACCTTGTAAACTTTTTAAATATTGCCAGTTTTTAACATATACTTTCATCAGCATTTTTCTTTTATTTTCAATTATTTTTTAATTTTGGCCCTCGTTTCACTATCATGCGCAAAACTTTAAGGGTTTTACAGAAGGAAAATTTAATTAAGCGATTCTGGAAAATAACAAATTAAACGGTTTTAATACCATAATTTTGTTTATTGTGCACAATAATTCTCTTTTAAATAATTAATGCAATTTTAAACAATAAAATCCTCTGTTAGCTAATGTAGTTATTGGGTTGTCCGGAAAATAATGCAGGATTTTAAGTTTTCATTAAAAAAATCTATATAAAATATTCTGTTTACGTTTACAGGATTACTCATTTGTATGAATGTCAACACTTATTAATCCTCTTCCAAATGATATTGTTTGTTTACCTCTGTAGCATTCCGCTACTTGGAAATAATTCAGTCATCCTTATAATGTCAAAGCGAGAATTTCGTACGATTTTCTTTTACGAGTTTAAACTCGGCCGAAGCGGAGCCCAAACGGCTAGAAACATTAACCAAGTCTGGGGCGAGTGTTGTGTTAATGAGTGCAAAGGTGGTTTAACAAATTTCGGGAGGGAGTTTTCAGCCTTGAAGACGAAGAAGGTCGTGGAAGGCCTTCCTCTCTTAATGATGATGTTCTGCGATCAGTGGTGGAAGAAAACCCCAAAACAACTGTTCGAGAACTTGCAGAGCAACTCAAAGTCAGTAAAACGACCGTCGCTGACCACCTCTTTGGTCAATCGGAAAGGGCCCATTTTGTTGCATGACAACGCTCGACCACATGTGTCACGTGTAACGTCACAAAAATTATTGGAGCTTGGCTATGAAACTTTGCCTCACCCACCCTACTCTCCGGACCTCTCGCCTACTGGCTACCATTTTTTTAGACACCTGGACCACTACTTACAACA
The DNA here is from genome assembly GCA_039619505.1 of Cimex hemipterus. NCBI lineage: Eukaryota > Metazoa > Arthropoda > Insecta > Hemiptera > Cimicidae > Cimex > Cimex hemipterus. The sequence continues at coordinate 19,349,506 of CM077112.1, forward strand.
CATAATATTCAAAAATCAAACGGAACTGGAAAATGCATTTATTGACTTTATCAATTCTAAAAATTCTGAATTCTACTCAGACGGAATTAATAAGTTACCAACACGTTGGGAGAAATGTATTGAGAGTATGGGAAATTATCTTGATTAAAGAACATTGCTTTAAAGTAACTAGTTTTTTTTTTTTTTTTTGTTTAATACCAAAATCCTGCATTATTTTCCGGACAACCCAATATATACTCAATATCATATACAGACAAAAACCCACAAACTCATGTTTATACTGAAATCCATTTGGACATACCTTTTTTTTTGGGGGGGGGGGGAAGACTGCTGTATATAGGGGGCCAGAGGCGGCGGCGGGAATCGAACCCACGACCGCGGGGTCTACTAGCCGAGAGTCTCTCACGCTAACCACTCGGCTACCGCGGCCCCCAAACGTACGTATTTGTGGCACACCAAAATTTTCTCAAATCCAAAGAATCTGTGTCTTTCTAATTCAAAATCCTGATAACTAGAAATGGACCTCTACTGACTACTACCGGTTAGGGTGAAGTTTCGATATTCCTCTACGACCCTCAATACTTATTTTATAACTAACTTAATTAGCGGTCGTTGGGTACTAAATATTTTGAGGTCGACCCTCTCGAACTAAACATAACGTCGATACATACATTCGCTCTAAATACACGCTAAGACTCAAGATTATCATTGTTATGTATATAATAAAAAAACACCTCTCTATAAGCAGATTCCTATACTTCATGCACGTCGAGCAACCTTCCTCTGCATGCCGTGCCTTTTACAAACGAGGTTCAAACATCGCATGAGAAATCCAGTTCCAAACCGGTTCTGTCTACATTAATATCAATTATATGGAGATCGCGAGATGCCCAACTTTGAGCCCTGAAGATGATCTCACTAAAGTTCGAAACGTTGGCACGATAAAGAAAATGTTTTTCTGAAACCTTCATCACACCAGACAGCATCTCACGATTTCTAAATAATTATCGATTAACGGTCACTAAACACCACACATTATAAATTATATTTATTAAAGCTCGTCTTATTTGACCAACGATTAATTTTACAATTATACATATAGAATAAATAAATGTATACATTTTTATAAAATTGGTACATTAAGATTAGCACTTCACTACTTACAAAAATTATACCAATACTAGTTCATATTTTTCATATATTTTTAACTTCCCCACGGTGTTTCGATCAAGTGTTCACTGGATGAGGCGGGACTGGTGTTTGGTGGTAAATCTTTCTATTTCCGCCGTGTCCTCAGGGGTCTTAAGATTTCTATGTTACCAAGTTTGTATTTGGTATATACAGGTTACGTAAGATTTTATTTTGGAGTGTTTGTATCATTTTGATATTGCTGTATTTGGTACAACCCCATAGTTGAATGCCATATGTCCTCACAGGCGTTAGGACTTGTTTATTTTATTTTATAGCAAAGTTGGAGTCACGTCCTATCTACCATTATAACTGTCTATATCTTAAACCTATTTCTGTCTTCTTTTTTTTTCTCTCTTCACGTGTACTTTCCATCTCAGCTTAGCATCTAAGGTCATTCTCACATATTTAGAAGTATCGCTGTGTTATGTTTTTTTCCATCGATGGTACATTTATTGTTTGTCAAGTATGTATAAACTGATTTATGCTGATTTGGATTGAGACTCCATTTTTTTCCATTCGTTTATCTTATTACAAACCTTTTTAAAAGATTTTGGTTGATTGGTTGATGATCGATCTTACTGCTATCGCCGTATCCATCTATAATAATGTGATAAATTTATGACCGACAGTTCAGGTCATCAACGACTGTGTTTTTACTTCTTTTTCTGGTCGTTGAAACATATCCGTCATTCTGCGGCCATTTGAGGAACTCGATCTGTTAATAATGCTTTGCTTTTATATGCAAAACTGGTCGATATCGTAAAATATTAGCCTCTCTTGCCGTAGATCGTCAACAACAGAATAGACATAATATATTCAATACGTATTTTTATTGCACAAGATATTGTAGAAGTCTTGTCGCATTCATTCCTTGCGAGTACTTGAACTATTCTCGGACATTCGTGCTAATAACTTACTATTCCAGGCGTCATACACTCACCCCCTGAGTACTCGATAATCTTCGAGGCGTGCCTAAATAACCCCCTTCATTTCACGCTAATAAACTATATTCAATCTAGTGAATTAACAGAAACACAACATTCGATACAAACATAGAAGTCAGAGCACATTCACTCTTTTTTTTTTTCATGAACTATAAACATAAATAACCATAAAAAATAACAATAAAAATACATTGAACGACAATAAAATGGGAGGTGATATTGTCGAAAAAAATAACTCACCCCAGAGTACTCGATAATACTAGAGGCGGGCTAAACATCCCCTCACTTTCACGCTAATAAATTACATTTTTTCAAATAAGTTAACTTAAACACAACACCCGATAGAAACATGACAGTTTGATAAAATTCACTCTCCAGATACTCGGCATTCCTCGGTCTTGTCTATATTATGATTTAATTATTTATTTAAAAATAGTTCATCTCTACCTTGGTTATAAAGTAATAAATTTAAAAAATTCAAATTTATCTGATCTAATGTTTCATAAAATAAATTTCCCGAGGGTCGTTTTGATTTAAAAACATCTTAACTAACGGTGAGTCCGTTGCAGGTTGATGATAAAGCGAAGTCGCTCGCCCAGGGCGTATTGTTCAAGAAAGTTAAGCTGTTTAGGACAGGAATAAAAGAAAAAAGAGTAAAGCTGGAAAATAAGGGGTGTTTCTTACGGCCATAGAGGAAGGAAGTTTAAGGGTAGTTGAAGAAAAAGGGAAAGTCGTGTCCTCAGGCGTCAGCCCCTCTGAGTTATATACTGTTTGTATGCGCTTAATTACCCCATTTTCGTAATGTCGGTTTCCTCGAATAATTTAATTAATTGTGATTGCTGTTTTTTTTATATTACTTAGTTGGTGGCCTGAAAAACTGTATAGAAGTGCGGACAATATTTTATTTTTATTTCTTCTTCTCATTCGTTCAAACCAATATTTAGAAGAAGAAGAAGAAAAATAACTCTATTCTGGGTGTTCCTTCCATGAAATTAAAGATGCAATAAAAATTTCGCCATAATGTATACAAGTAAGGCAAGCCGTAAAAACGAACATCAAATATGAACGTGAAGTCTCTGTTGGAAGGAAGAGGAGGTCAATATGCAGGTAGGGTTTAAAGGAAGAAAATGAGGCAGCGTGACGAATAGAAAGGAGAAGGGAGGGGCTCGGATCAGAAAGGATGTTTCGAAGGTATGGGTTGTATGTTGCGGAATTGCGGATGAGCGGTTGTTACGAATGTGATGTGAGGAGATGAAGTGTGGGCATTGGTGATTTAAGGAGGACGACGAGCGTGGGTGGACTGGAAAAGAAAGCAACCTAAAGCCAGGAAAAGTTGGGATACAACCCAGACACCTGGAACCCTCGTGTGGTGTCGAACACGCATCTTAAGCAAAAATTAATAATCTTCTTCAATCTCGACTTCCCCGCCTCCGAGAGACCACCGTAGGCACACAGCTGTACGAGGAAGGGAAGTATAAGAGAAGACACAAAGACTGCGGCTGGAGAAAGCGACGAAACAGGCTAAGGGAGGCAATACATTGGCGGGAAATTTGGGAAATGTGAGGATGCCAGGAAAGATTTTGGTCAAAGACTACACTTAGGTCCGAGGAACAGAACGGAATGGGATGGTTATTAAATTGAGAGGTGGGATTCTGGGGAGGGAATCGATGAGTTACTAGACCCTAGTGATGACAATGGATTTGGGCGGATTAAAGGCTAGGGATTTTTTATAAGCCGGATCATTGTAGAAAATAGGTTTTTTCATTTAGAGAATGTCCAAGTGAAGATCGGAAGAGTGGAAAGCGCAGTTGCCGGGGTCGGGTGGGTTTGGGTGGTGGTGGACTGTGGAGTCGGATGCCATAAGCGGCTTGGGCGTGTTTTGCTCCGGATTCTATGGGGATGTGGTCTTTTCCATGGTGTTGTAAATGATTTTTATTCACTTCCCCGAAAATGGAAACCGTATATAGGCCCTAAAAAAATAAATAAGTATGAATGTGTGTCCCGTTAGGCTTGCATCCCGCTTTCCGGCTGTGCCTTGGTTGCTTCTTAGTGCTTCCACATGCTCCGAAGGAGAAAGAAAAAAAGGCGGATGCTCAAACGGCGGTGTCAAAAAAAAAAAAAAATCTGTTCTTGGTACCTGGAGTGCTTGAGAGGTTGGAAATAGTACGGTGTAGGAGAGAAGATGGATTGGTGGATGAATATAAGACGTTCCCCCAACCTAACAATATCGTCCTGGTTTAACAAAATTTTCATGGTGTTGTTCTCCACTTTGACGCCATATTCCAAAAATTTTGAGATCATCCAAAAATAGTGCAAAGAATGATGTTCTTAGTAGACAACCCTGTCTAACTCCTCTATACACTCTGCAAAATTCATATGCTCATCTTTTCACTTTCATTTCTCGGACTACCTCGCCCACTGACGCTGGCATCTTTCTTTTACAATGTATTAAGGGTCTGAAGGCCTGATGGCGAAGGACATTGCTTAAAAGATATTTGGGTGCAGAATATAAGCCCGCACCGTGGTCTTTCTTTAGCAAGGAGATGCCTACTTGTCAGCCATATATGGCCGATCTGTTTGCGATTCTTTCTTTTTTCCTACTTCCACCATGGTCTACGATTTCACGGTTTTATATCATGCAGATTGCTTTGTAGTTCCAGAGGTTCTGCACTTCTTTCAAGCATTAGTTTTTACGATTATTTTGCACATCCGCTGCTCCGGGTCATGCGGAGTCCTTGCTGCTCGTTTGACTGACTGGTCGGTTTTTTCGTTCCCTCTAATTACTATTAATTATTTTTAACGTTCGGTGTCATTATGTTTCGACATGTTCTCAGGGTTTTTACTAGTTGTACTATAGTAATGTTTAGGAACTGACAAACAGCAGAGGTCATCACCTCTACGAGTTTTTACTTCTCTTTTTGTTCTTATACGCATATTTTTCATTCTGAAACATCCCAATCTGGCACTGACACTCTGCTTTTACATGAAAACTAAGTCTATATCATAAAATGCTAGCTACTCGTTTGTACCTAGTATTGTGAATTCTATAATAGATACATCACCACAAACACAGACGTCTGGTCACATCCGTTCTTCTGAGTACTGCATACATCTCGAGAAAGGGTAGAACTCACTCCATTCTCGCTAATAATTTACTTTTGCTCGTAAGACGTCAGACACTCACCCCTCTTGATGTCCTCGAGGTTGGGTTAAGCAACCCCTTCCTTTCACACTAATAAATTACATAAAAACAATGCAGGCATAATAAGTTGTTATTTTAGGACCTGTACAATTCTAACACTTATAAAATGTTATATTTGTGACTGGTTTGTAATTAACACACAGTTTGTTGTTTAGCCGACGGCCGGGCGAGACCTCACGGACAGAAGGCAGAGTGGAGACGCCGGTGCTAACGGGACACCGATCGGGGTCCAGCAGCAAAACGGCCATTTCCAGCAGCCGTCCACAGCACCGGAGCCGTCCATCCTTTTCGACGTCAAGTGATCGCTCTACAATCAAAGGGAAAAGTAAATTAATTCTTAAACAATGACCAGAACCTGTGCCAAAAAACGTAAAATTGGGCGTTGTTACTTATGACCAATCGGATTTTTTATTTCTAATATGCAAAATGCTTTATTTTATGACTAGTGGAATGATCGCGTTCCAATTTCGCTGAGATAAATAGCGCTCAAATTAAATAAAAATCAATGAAAAAAAGTTTTGTGTTCAAATCTCGTAATTTATAAAATTTGGTTAAAGCGATCAAAGCTAAAACATAAATTATGTAAATGTTTTATAATCAGAATTATCCAAATCTCCGTATTAACTTTAAACAATATAAAAATTTATCGAATAAAAATTGTGTGTAGATTTCTAATAATTGTCCAATTTTTTTTGCAAGTTTAAAAATGGTTTATACGTCATTTATTAACTGTAATTATTTCTAAACCGACAATGCCACAGGATAATCCTGTCGAAAATTTCAAATTACATATTTATGCTTTAAGAATAATCGTTTTTAAAAATCTAACGGTTTAAATGGCTGTGTTTGTTATTTCGTTATTCTTTCTCTACCATTATCAGTTGTTTATGTTATCGACACGGTAGATAATAAATTATTAAAACAACCTACAGGAAATAAAAATAAAAGCATAATTGTAACGATATAATAGTAATTTTGTTTATATTATTCTCGAAACTTTATAATTATTAAGTTTATAAAATAGATCAATCTTAAGGACTAAAAAGATTTTTTTGTGACCCGATTTTTTTGTTTATCTTTAAAAATAAAACTACAGATTTTTATTGATTTTTTCGTTCATTAGTGTATGTACAGTTGTTAGCGACTTTGTATATATATTGACTATATTGATTACCGGGTGTCATGTTATATAAAACAAAAGGTTATACCACTTGAAAATTATTGTTATGTTTTAACTTGTATAATTAAAATTGTATATAGATGTTTTTGTTTTTAGAAAAAAAAATTATGTAATTCCCAATCTTCTTTGAAAATTATAAAGAAATTTAAACTGTACTAAAATGTAGAAGAATACAACATTCGTTGTACAAACCGCTTGTACTTTTTTTTATTATCCTTGTACCAATTTAATTAATATTATTTTTTTAGTAATGAATTTTGTGATAGGGTGTCTGGTCTAAGACAAACTGAAATAGAAAAATAAATTGCTTTAAGTTTATTATAGAACATTATTTTATACTTGATTTAACTAAAAATCTATTAGATAAAATAGTACTAAAATAATTTGCAACACAACGAAATTCTTTGGCTTATAAAATAAATTAATACATAAAAAGAACAGGGCAAGTACAGCAAAAATAATTCAAATAGCAAACACGGCTCATCTGCTCCTCTGAGCGCGGCGGAATCCAAACATGAAGTCATAAAGTTATGCTCGGAAAATGATCAGATACGCTGGACTACAATGACCGACAAATTAAAAGAAATCTGACTGTTGATCCATGGGCCATGGTTGGATGGATGACGAAAATATAATAGTGCTGACTCTACTGGGAATAGGCCACACCATTCTGACGCATGGGTATTTAGGCTACAGAGATGTCCCCTGTGTGGCGTCCAAGTAACAATTAAACATATACTGATCAATTGAGAAGAAGCGGTGCTGCACATATCTGGTGTTTTTTGTGTTTCAAAGAAGTGCTGACAAACAGAAGCGAAATCGAAAACTTATTTATTTTTTAAAAATGTATGGCTTACTCAAAAAATATTTGGTTTTCAGACATTTTTTTGTTATCAATAAACGTTGATAGTTTTTAATATAGTTTTCCTGCGATTTAAATAAAAAATACTGTAAAATGTTATGTTCACAAAGTTAATTTGATCAAGTATAAAATATCAAAAACGGAAATGCCCTGAAAACAGGACCTATTCACAAGAATCAGCGAAATACAGTCAGTTATTTTGGAGTGTAGAATCACCAAAAAAATTAACTTGATCCAAATCCGCGCCCCTGGTCGCCCCTTGTTTGTAGTCTCTGTCAATTTCTTAATCTTAAAAAATCATTTTATTTTGTAAAATTCTTTTTGAACTTGAAAGATTCATTTTTAATTATAGGAATTTAAAAATGTACGTTAAATTTGATAATTAAAAGTTTATTATCTATTTTGTTAACTTGTTGCATTTATCATTTTTACACATTATTATAATTACATTAATTTAGAAATCGTGAGGTGCGGTCTGGTGTGATGTAGGTTTCAGAAAAACATTTTCTTTATCGTGCCGACGTTTCGATCTTTATTGAGATCATCTTCAGGACCTGGGATTAATAAACATTTTTTAAATTTCACAAATACATGTACGATGTAGGAAACATCATGAATTTTTACAATGATAAAAATTTTTAGATAAAAAAGAATGAATTTATACAATGCTACGAAATTTTAGATTCAAGCAAAGTATTTGCACTATGCTGTTACTTATGTGTGTTTCTTCGGACGGTAATTGTACCATGAGGTTTTCGGGCCGTGGGCCTATATTAGACAAAATTGGTATGGTTTTATGTAGGTTTGAGAAAAATGTCTTCTTTATCGTGCCGACGTTTCGACCTATATTGACATCATCTTCAGGGCTCAAAGTGTTTGTCTTTTGCATGACTCGCACTCTCAACACGATCCGCAAGAAGGGCAACTTAGGCAGAAAAAAAAACACTTTGAGCCCTGAAGATGATAACTAGAAATGGACCTCTAGTGACTACTACCGGTTAGGGTGAAGTTTCGATATTCCTCTACGACCCTCAATACTTATTTTATAACTAACTTAATTAGCGGTCGTTGAGCACTAAATATTTTGAGGTCGACCTTTCGAACTAAACATAACGCCGATACATACATTCGCTCTAAATACACGCTAAGACTCAAGATTATCATTGTTATGTATATAATAAAAAAAACACCTCTCTATAAGCAGATTCCTATACTTCAAGCATGTCGAGCAACCTTCCTCTGCATGCCGTGCCTTTTACATACGAGGTTCAAACATCGCATGAGAAATCCAGTTCCAAACCGGTTCTGTCTACATTAATATCAATTATATGGAGATCGCGAGATGCCCAACTTTGAGCCCTGAAGATGATCTCACTAAAGTTCGAAACGTTGGCACGATAAAGAAAATGTTTTTCTCAAACCTACATCACACCAGATCGCATCTCACAATTTCTGAATAGTTATCGATTAACGGTCACTAAACACAGCACATACGCTTTTATTATTTTTACTAGCCATCTATCGATAAATATTTCTTGATATCCATTGTTTCATGGTAAGGATTTAATTGTAATTATTTTTTACGATTATCAGGTTTTAAGGGAAATTTCATTATACGGCCTAAGAGCCAAATGAATCCAGCTGCTCCTCGGGGTTCTTGGACAAGAAGAATGTACAGGTACAGTGGGTCTGCAGTTCTGGGTTTTTTGTTTAGTTCTTTTTACCTTTTTTTTCACCAATGTATGGAAGCAATGAAAACATAATGATTCGTTTTTTGTGGGGTGTCTGAGTCCGATCCTTGCTTCTTTTAAATTTAATCTTTTCATTACTTTTACTTGCAATCTATCGATAAATATTTCCCGGTAGTTTAATTGTAATCATTTTTATAATTAGCAGATATTAATGGGAGCTTCATTATACGGTCTAGGAGACGAATTCAGCAGCTTCTCGCGCCCACGGGTCATAAGAATCTGCAGGTACCGTGGTGTCTGCATTCCTGGGTTTTCTGTGTATGTTTTGTCTCTGTCAGGTTAAACTTTCCTGTTTAACCACTTTACTTTTTGTTTCGAATGCATGTCGTTTTTGGTGGGGTGGCTGAATCCGATTGTTGCCTCTTTTAAAATTGTTTTTATTAGGGTTACCAGCTACCCTATCAATAAATCCCCTCCACACGAAGCAGACTCGTTTCCTCACGGGTAAAAAAATAAAAACGAAAAAACAATATTTGCGCCACAAACTCAAACAGGTTAGTCGGAAAAGACAAAAATTGGGGCCTGATCCAAATAAATCATGACAAAGTCTCCAAAAAAATAAATATATTCAGATATGAAAAAAGTAAAAATGAAATATGTGATCAATGACATATGCAGTAAACTCTCCTTGCGATTAAAAAAAAAAAAAAACAAAAACAGGTACGTTCAAGTAAATTGAAAGTGAGTCCTTCCTCGTCCTTTCGTAGCTTAGATCGCACTGCCTGCAATAAAGGATTAGCTTATCTTTTGAGATAAGCTCCACGTTTTTAAAAATATTGTTATAACTTCTTGATACATTGTTTTTAGCTAAGGGTTTAATTTTAATTTTTTTAAAATTATCAAGTGTTAATGAGAGTTTTGTAATACGGTCTATGGGCTAAAGGTTTTCAGCAGTTTTGGGTCCATGGGTGATGGAATCTACTGGTACCAGGGTGTACCAGTAGTTTTACGTATGACTATGGTGAGCTAATTATGTTTGCTCTGATATGATTTTCTAAAGGTCCCGAGGTGTATACTAATAAATCATCAACAAATGACCAAACTATTTTACAGTTTTCTTCGGCAAATATTGTATCAATAAGCATTGACAAGTATCCACTCCCTGCTCTCATTCCGAAAAGAAGGCAATTATATTGAAATTTTTCAAAATGAACTATAAATGAAGTTAACTCGGCACTTTCTTTGCACAGTGGAACTCGATGGAATGATTGGTTTAGATCAATTACATAAAAATAAGTAGCATCTCTTAGAAAACCACAGAGTTTATGGTTGGTAATGGATAATCTACATATTTTATTATTTTATTTAGTTTCTGATAATTTACAACTAATCTGAATGATTTTTGGGAACTAAAAATGCGGATAATCCATATGGGATATAACTTTTCGTGATTACTTTTTTTGAAATTAGGTCGTTTATTATTTCTTTCATGGCTTCTAGTTGTTACGTAACATAGGTTCCAAAGTTTTTAACAACCAATGTTTTCTACTATTAATAATTACAAATATAATTAAAAATGCACGTATGCATGCATAAATTGATGCAGCTTTTACCACATAAAAAGTCATCATAAAAAAAACATATTTCATCTGAAGTTAAGATATGTGTTCATAAATGTTCTGCTGAGGTCATGCGAAATAAAATCTTTTGTTCAGGTGTTAAAGATTTTAAAAATACACTATTTAGCTAAATTTATGTTTAAATTTTGTCACTGAAGGTCATGCATGGAATTTATCTTTTTAATTTTTCTACGTGAGCGTTGGAAATGTTTCGAGTTACGGACCGGCGAAGGAAATCTCACACAAAACCAACCCTAATCAGTCACGCGATAGGATCGACCCACAACACTTCACAGTGAGAAGGGATGAAAAGGGGACAAAGAGGAGGGAGTTAGAAATTTGATTAATACCTCCGGTGCGGTGATAATTGTCAACTCGAGGGACTCCATTCATCTTAAGTCGGACTGGGACCTACCTATCTGTCTCTATTCACTCGGATTAATCAACCTGTTTACCACGGACGACCTGACTTTGCTTTTAGCTTCGCCTTTTTTTCCGCCAATTTTTTTTTGGAATTTTTTTCCTTCCTGTCTCTTTATTTTTTCCCCGACCTCACCCTGGAAAATACCATTCTCATTGTCTTTTGGGAGTTGGTTAACGTCATGAAGCGCTTCGATCATTTAACTCCCCCCGACGCTGTGACAGATAAATTGATAGGCTGCTAATAAATCTGAGCTTTCTTCGCTTTATATCATTCTAATCAAAATCGTCAAAATATTGAGAATTTCTTTAAACTCCTTCATACTTCCGCCTTCGTACTGTTTATACGGGGAATGGAATTTTTTTAAATAATAATAAATATTTTTAGCTGTTTATTTTTAAAAACTGAATTACTTGTATTGCTTCAGTAACAAAACATTTTCAACTTCTTGGCATGAAACCTCTTCAGTGTTAATTTACAATTGTCCAGTTGATTGTTGGGAAAGCCACTGGATAGACAATATTTTTACAAAGTTAGTCCCTTCTCACAGATAGTTGTTTTCACGACCGGATTTCAGGCTTAAAGGTCATCATCAGTATGAAGGTGTAATGAAACTCCTCGACGTTCTAATGAGAAGCTGTTTATTATTATTATTATTATTAATATTTTTTACTGTACTCAGGACCATATATTTTCCCTTGCAATGAAATATCTCTATAATTAAAATCGTCCATAAGCCAAATAAACGTTCTGATCAACCTAGTACCTATCGCTCCTTTTTACCCATGTCAAAATTTTTGAGAAACTGCTTCTTAGACTATTATGCCCTATTATTGAAAATTGTAATATTATTACAGATGGGTGTCCAAACGATTATTCGGAAGTCATGAAATGCGGTCTGGGGTGACGTAGGTTTTAGATGAACATTTTCTTTATCGTACTACGTTTCGACCTTTATTGATATCATCTTCAGAGCCCGAAGTGTTGGCTTTTATAGTAGATCTGTCATTCTTGCCTGTCGTGGCACTCTCAACAACTCACACAAGAATGACAGATCTGCACGGAAAACAACCTGCCTGGGTGCGTTGTTAGACGTAGCACAGGATTTCGAAGGGTCTGGTATCCAGGCATACATATTAAACTTAAGCCTTCTACCATCATTTTTATTTTTATTAAAATCCTACCTAACGTATTGTTGTTTTAGAATGAGGTGCGGCAATGTGTTCGCGGCAGTAAAACCGGATACAGCCGGCGTACCGCAAGGGAGTATCCTTGGTCCAATCCTTCTAATCATTTATACTACTCACCTACCACCTACGCCGACGGCATTGCAATCCTATCTTAACTCGAATCCTTTCTAAGCCCTCCAACATTCAAGAACACCTTGAGCTTTGAAGACTGGTGTCAAAAATTTAGCACAAGACTGAACGAATAAAATTGCATCCAGTATAATTTAACGCTGAAAAAGCAGTCTTTTTCCACTATTGTACATCAACAACAAAGATATTCTAGTTTCCACTTAAGACGAATGACCTTAAATTATATTTCGACAGCAAACTTAAAATACAACAACTTAATACGAAGACATCTAAGATCGAAATCGACTTTGACACTTAGACAAAGATAACGTTGTACAAGACTTTACTAAGACGAATATGGACATAAGGAGTGGAACTGTGGAGTACTGCCAAGCCATCCAATATCCAGCGCGTCTCTTCCAATAGAAAGTCCATAGACAAATTGTCAAAGCATCTTATTGTCACTCCAAAAGGACCTCACCATTCATTTTTTCTCTGAACTGACCCATTCTAGATTCCAAAACTCCTCTCCACTCTTACCCGTGCAGACAACCCGCCCCATCCGACGGCGGCCTCGTAACTTTCTTCACACATGATTATTAAGTGACAGCTGGCTCCTCAAAGCATTGGCTCTATTGGTACAGTGCTCGTAGTAGTGTTATGTTGTGCTGTGTGATACATTAATCTTATGTACATATTTCTGTAGTACTCGTGAATTCGCTCAGTCCGAAAGAGATCCGAGGGAAAGATCTTTAGAACTAATGAAAAATGACTTGGAAAACGATATAACACGGAAAGACATTACGGTGGAATTTAAAACAAAGAAAACTCAGAAATATTCGGAAGGGTTGTTCATAAAAGACCTGGAACTCTGTTAATCATTTTAATTACTTTTCCGAAAGACCCTACCACTTCTCTTATCTCCTTTACTTAAATTTGTATGCCTTTCTGGAATTCCGAATGTTTAACTTTGTTCAAAGTAAACAGTTTTCCGTGGCCTTAAAAATATCATTTATTTAATTCCTCTAGAACAGTGAAGGCATCGATTGTGTATTTGTTCCGGCACAAAGTTTAACTGCAGTTGATCATGATTATAATGATGATGACGGATACTAATGGGTTTTTTGTTCCCAACCAGTACAGCCTTCTTGGTTATTGTATTTTACCAATCCGTTAGTTCAGTGCAATCGACTCTATCCTTGTATTTTCCTTCTGATCGCATAACATAAAAAACGATGAACCTTTTTATTGAATACACCCATGTTTTGTAGATATTTTCTCAGATACCAGATACCCCGGAGTCTCTTTAACTAAAGCAATGAATTTGCCAGCCTTTTTGAGGATTGTTTTAGCAGATGATTACTGTGCCTAGCATCGAAGACACTTATTACGTAACGTATAATTCTTTTATCTCCTGGTACACGAGATATCATCAGGTTGATGTTTGCCCCACGGATTTGGATGTATCGGTTGCATTCACTAAGTCTGAACTGATTTTTTTTTTTTACATGCTAATGTTCTAATAGCTTCTCGGCTTATGAGGATGACGAGCTTCGGATAAATCCCACAATCTTGGACACATAATTGTGGCATCGCAAAATGGCAAATATATGTTCTTTTAGAAAATGGGATGCTTTGATTGACTCATATGCAATTACTATGACTAATTGTTGTTATTTCAGTTAATTGGCACGTTGACATACTCATAAGACATTCTCTCTCTCTCTCTCTCTCTCTCTCTCACCCTCTTTCTCTCACTTGTGTTTCTGTCTCTCTTCCGCAGTATCACTCTCTCATACTCTCTCCCTGTGTGTCTCTCTCTCTCTCTCCCTCTCTCACTCTAGATTTTATTGACAGAAATAATATGCTTTTTTTTGTTTTTGTTTTTAATTAAAATTTAATATTTTTTCTCTAACAAATGTTCCTTCGTAACCACGTCCATTAATTCACTTTTTTCAATTTTTTTCGTTTATGTACATATTTTAAGATTTTATATTTACATACAATGGAGCTGTTATTGTGAATATAAATTAATTATTTATTTGTGGGAGATGTATTGTATATTACGCACTAAGTGTAAATTAATTAATTATGTTAAAACTGATTAAAGCTAAAACTATTTAGAAGATGGACATCCATAATCATTTTGTTTATTTATTTTCTAATGTGAAGAGATGGGGCCGCGGTAGCCGAGTGGTTAGCGTGAGAGACTCTCGGCCAGTAGACCCCGCGGTTGCGGGTTCGATTCCTGCCGTCGCCTCTGGCCCTATTTTTCACGATACCCTTCCCCCCAACAAACGAATACGCAATAAACAATTACATAGTATGGCTAGATATGCAAAGTCCATGAGGCCATTAAAAAAAAAAAATGTGAAGAGATTAGTGACCGTTAGTAGATAATATTCAGATATCGTGAGATACGGTCTGGTGTGATGTAGGCATCAGAAAAATATTTTAATATTTTCTTTATCGTGCCGACGTTTCGATCTGTTATTGAGATCCTCTTCAGAGCCTGGGATTTACAAAGTGTTTGTGATTACACAGAAGACAAACACTTTGAGTGGGTAGAAATACTTTGATGGAATATGAATGGATGGATACAATGGATACCAGGGACTGGAGGAATTCCTTCCTGAGCACTGCAGCTGTACAGCTTATTGTACTATACCCTGGCTCCATTTTTGGGGGAGGGCTCACAACACGAAGTGAACTTGAGCCCCCGTTGTACCGGTGTTCTTCCATGGAAGAAACTCATATTTGAAGGGGGTTGGGACCAGGTTCAGGGTCGCTGAGATCCAATCCCGCCCCTTCCATTGATGAGTACCATGTCAATTTCTTTTAATTGCGGCCACAGATCCCCTTAGACGTCAGAAAAATTTCGGAGGCGACGGTGGGGATCGAACCCACGACCGCGGGGTCTACTAGCCGGGAGTCTGACGCCTTAACCACTCGGCTTCCACGGCCCCCCTAAAATGAAGGTAGTTGAAAACGAAGGTGATAGAATATAAAATATATTTTGCATTGTATAAATTCACTTTTTTCCCACACCCTTTATGTATTTTCTAAATGTAAACAATGCTTGTAAATCCCAAGCCCTGAAGATGATCTCAATAAAAGATCGAAACGTCGGCACGATAAAGAAAATGTTTTTATGATACCTACATCACACCAGACCGCATCTCACAATATCTGAATAATTAATTTTATTTTCTAATTATTTCTTTTATACAACCGAATTCGTTGATTGTAAGAAAGGTCCATATGACCTAAGTCATCCACTATTATAAATAAAGCGTTTTATTTCAATAATCTCTCACCCTCTATTTACTCTTCCACTACTTATGTACCTATCTCTTTCTATCCATCTATCATGTAACTATCTATTGTACTCTTTAAAAATAATCAACAAGTAGGTTACGGTTTGTTATTTTATCTCAAAGAAGGGAGTATCTCGTTAACGCGAATGGGGTGTGGACGGCATCGAAACGATAATAGTTCCCCGAATGGAACTGTTCTAAGTCCAACTATTAGACTTTATGTTAATTGGTGTGGGACCAGAAATTGCCCCCCTTAACGAGATTTTCAAGCGTAAAACCGAAATTATTGTTTCGGCCGAAATAAATTCACAAGAGGGGGATATTCGATATCAACTTAGAACAAGGTGATTGATACACCTGAAATGAAGTGAAAAAAACTTTCCTCCCGCTGGCCGGCCCATTGTCATGGTAATCGTTTTCGCGTTTATAAAGAGCAGTGATGAAGCATCGATCAAAATTCGTTCCACGCTTCCCTCGCTGCTCACTTTTACCGACGCATTTCATTTCGAGTAGTATTGAATCCTATGCTAGCTTATCAATACCAATTTTTGGTGTTTATTACTCAATTCTAAACTGCAAGGAGCATAATTTGAAACTATGATAGTTTAATAACGCTTTTATGATTTGTTACTATTATTAAGGTTATATGAGCTATTTTCCGCCTTGATAGAGTGTAGGTTAAATAGGACGCAAGGGCAACCCACCGCCACAGAATAATCCGATCAGGTGGATGGTAAAAAAACTTATAGACATTAATGCAGAATTAGACCTTGCGGATTCCCAGCTTTCCGTGTTTTGATTATTTATTATTACATGAATACAATTATTGGAGTATAGTTCAGCGTTAAGCTGGGAATGCTACACGATGCTACCCGGCACAAATCCGAAGTCCAATTTTCCATAAGATTGTATTACCCCCGTACACATCTGCCCGATGCTTTGCAACGCGCTACCCTACTCTACGCTCTGCGAACCCCACTGACCAAATTTTCGTCGGGTCGTATCGAGTACAGTCAAAGACAAAAGAACCGGACACTCATATTTTTATTCAAACTACATGTATTATGGTCGTTATATTAATTACAACATACATATTTTAATATAAATCAAATTAACCAAGTTTAAAAATTCATTGGTTTTTATTTATTGGGTTGTCCGGAAAATAATGCAGGATTTTAAGTTTTCATTAAAAAAATCTATATAAAATATTCTGTTTACGTTTACAGGATTACTCATTTGTATGAATGTCAACACTTATTAATCCTCTTCCAAATGATATTGTTTGTTTACCTCTGTAGCATTCCGCTACTTGGAAATAATTCAGTCATCCTTATAATGTCAAAGCAAGAATTTCGTACGATTTTCTTTTACGAGTTTAAACTCGGCCGAAGCGGAGCCCAAACGGCTAGAAACATTAACCAAGTCTGGGGCGAGGGTTGTGTTAATGAGTGCACTGTGCAAAGGTGGTTTAAAAAATTTCGGGAGGGAGATTTCAGCCTTGAAGATGAAGAAGGTCGTGGAAGGCCTTCCTCTCTTAATGATGATGTTCTGCGATCAGTGGTGGAAGAAAACCCCAAAACAACTGTTCGAGAACTTGCAGAGCAACTCAAAGTCAGTAAAACGACCGTCGCTGACCACCTCAAGGCGATTGGAAAAGTGAAAAAAAAAGGTAATGGTTACGGTATGGTGGGCTTCATTTGGTTTAATACACTACAGCTTCTTAAATCCTGGCGAAACCATCAATGCTGAATCATACTGTAACCAAATTAATACCATGCATCAGAAATTGGCAGTAATGAAGCCCTCTTTGGTCAATCGGAAAGGGCCCATTTTGTTGCATGACAACGCTCGACCACATGTGTCACGTGTAACCTCACAAAAATTATTGGAGCTTGGCTATGAAACTTTGCCTCACCCACCCTACTCTCCGGACCTCTCGCCTACTGACTACCATTTTTTTAGACACCTGGACCACTACTTACAACACATAATATTCAAAAATCAAACGGAACTGGAAAATGCATTTATTGACTTTATCAATTCTAAAAATTCTGAATTCTACTCAGACGGAATTAATAAGTTACCAACACGTTGGGAGAAATGTATTGAGAGTATGGGAAATTATTTTGATTAAACAACATTGCTTTAAAGTAACTAGTTTCTTTTTTTTTTGTTTAATACCAAAATCCTGCATTATTTTCCGGACAACCCAATAAATAATAATAATAATTTTAATGGTTTGATAGAACACCGGAATACCATTTTTTCATATAATGAACATAACTAACAATTTATGACACGGTTTCGCTCATAAAATTTAACTAACAATTTAGTTCATTGTTTTACTTATTACATTTAACTAACAATTTATTACACGGTTGTGCTCATTAAATTTATCAAACAATTTATTAAATGGCTGTGCTCATTAAATTTATCTAACAATTTATTATATGGTTGTGCTCATTAAATTAATTACATGGTATTGCTGAAAATATTGCAAGAACAAAAAAGGCGTTGCGACTGTTCTACAGATTTGTGATACCTGTTGTGTGAATGTACGTGGCGTGCGCCTGACGTCGCATAGATGTGTTCACCCTACCAAATCTAAACCAGGCGTAGGGCACCATCGGGTAGCGTGGCATGGCGTCGCATCGGGTGTGTTCCCGGCTTTATAGTTGCTGTGGTTAAGAGAACATATGTCATGTCACAAAACAATGCCGCGCCAGTCCTAATTGATCAATCTGGATAAACAAACGTCGCTTCCTTAACCAAAGACTTAATATTCAGGAACTCCAGTTGATATAAGTAAGGAGCCGTATTTCCTTGGGTGAAAATTTACTAGATTATTCCTAGGTGGGAGGAGGATGGAATCCCACACTACGCACTAGGAGCGACCATTTCTTAATAAGGAACGACACTTTAAGGAAACACCTTTTTTATACAGTGGTGGGATCTCAACATTTATGTCACGCATTCTTGTGCTTAAAAGGTTGTTTCAATGCGATACTACCGGCTTAAAAATATAATGAATCACTTTTTCTGTGTCGACTGTAGTTTAAAAATTTCATACAAAATTACTGAGGGATAACTCAATTAAGTTGCTTCACAGTTTGTAGAAATCGTTATTAAAATGTCGATTAACGTTTTCCCCAAGTTTGGTTTATTGTTAATTAATTGTTATATAACACATTTTTCGAAGTTGTTGAATAAAAAGTTATTGTATCATTTTCTACATTTATCGGGGTGCTTTGTTTTGTATTTCAAACCCTCTTTGGCGGCTGAAGAGATAAGGGAGTGGCATTGTTTAGGCGCGGGTCGTTTGTAACAGTTACCTATTGTCGCTTGTCAGGGCCTTCTTAACAAAGACTTCCAGTTTAGGGAAGACTGAAGATTTCTCCAGCCGGAAGAAAGGGGATCGTTGACAAATGGATTTCTGGATAAAAGCGTCTAAGATAAAATAAGGCCCAATTCAGGCTAATTTATTTATTTTTTGTTGATACATCAAAATTGCCCTAATTGAAACAAGGTAATTAAGGAGATCCATTTATTTTCCGCTAAGGCAATTTATCGATTTTACCCATTGGGCGCTACATCTTGAATGCCAAAGCCGCGCAGATGCCCCTATTTAAAGAAAGGATGTCGGAAACGTCCCACATATAACACTGACATGCAAAAAATTCCACCCACTTGTATATATTTTTCTATAATAATAAAAATTTCACGTTTTTCATTTTCTAAAGTTTAAAAAAATTAAGATAGTAAGGAAAATAAAAATAAATTTAAAAAAGAAGAACAGATAAAATTAGTTTTAATTTTGTTTTAGATTTTTAATTAACATTTTTATATTTCATATTTCCTCCTCTTGCTTTAATTGAATTTTGAAGACGTCTTGACATACTTTTCATCAATCTGGAAACGTCTCTTTGCTGGAGCTTAGCCCATTCTGCACGGAGAGATCTTTCAAGACGGTGGAGACAGTCGGGTTATCTTATCTTTTGAGGTTATCCCATAAATGTTAGAAGGGGTTCAAATCTGGAGAACGGGCTGTCCGGGCTAAGACCTTGTTGTTATATTTGCACTATGCAAGCGACATAAGTCAGCCATCAGTCCGTACTGATTTAATCTTCGTCGAGCAGTACGTTCAGAAATTTGAGCTAAAGACTCGCTTGAACGGTGCCTGTTTCGAAAAATTATCAATAAAAAAAAAGTCCTGTGTCTCTATTACCCTAGGGCGTCCAGAACCGGGCCCTTTACGGTAGGACTCAGTTTCTTGAAAACGTCTAACAGCATCTCGCAGAGTTTCGTAGGGAACTCGGATGACAGTCGCCGGATACCTGATGGAACGTCATCATCAATGAGCCACGCCCAGAGCACTAAGTGACATTTTTAAGTTTAAAAATTGAATTTCAGAAAACAAAGATAAAAACGTAAAAAGTTTATTGTTTTCAGAATTCACACGAGACGGAATAAACATTTCAAATTCTGTAAGAAATAAACATTGAAAAATCCTTTATCCTTATTTTGGATAAAGGATTAATTGTTTACCTCTAATTGACATTCCCAATTTAAAACATAGTATAAATTTAATGGTAAAAACAAGGAGATGATTTAACGGTAGAATTTTTTTAAATCGAGAAAACGAAAAAAAAATCATTTGAATGGAATTTTGCCCTATCAGCGCAGAAGCTCCTCAAGCCTTCGCTCCTTACAGAAAGGGCGCAATTATTTTTATTGTAATTCGACATAAGACTTCTTTTTTGCAAAAAATTGAAAAAAAAGAACAATTGCTAATTAATAAAAGAAAATTTAAATTCTACCTTTGGTCGTGATGAAAAATGCAAGTGTGACGAACAGGATTCGAACCCAAGAACTTCGGTTCGATATACCATTGCTATAACCACTTGAGATATGGTGACTTCGATCCATTCTGACACCGACTCCTCATCCCAACCAACAACTTTTCAAATTTTCCCTCTTTTTACCATGTTTTTAAATATCCTATAATCAGGATTCGATTCTCAGCGACTTATAAAATGGCCACGGCGAGCTTGTAATGAAGTAACTATTTAATTATTATGGAGATTAGTGACCGTTAGTCGATAAATATTCAGAAATGGTGAGATGCGGTCTCGTGTGGTGTAGGTTTCAGAGAAACATTTATTTTGTCGTACAACGTTTCGACCTTTATTGAGTTCATCTTCAGATTTAAGGGCGGGAGGGTTGAGAATACCCACGACTCGCATGAATGGCACAATTACACAGAAGACTTTGAACTGCGTTGAGAGTGCGCAACGCACGACACACAAGAGTGACACATATACATGGAAAACAAACACTTTGAGCTCTGAAGATGATCTCAACAAAGATCGAAACGTTGGCACGGTAAAGAAAATCTTTTTCTGAAACCTATATCACACCAGGCCGCATTTCACTGTTTCTGAATAATTGTTTAATTATTATATTAATTCATATGTGTTTCCCAGTCATAACTGAACGTATTCATTATTTACATTAATTTCATCTTTTATCTAAGGTGTTGGTTGAAATGAAAAAGGTAGTGTCAGTAGCGGGTTTCGAACTCTCGACTTTCGCCTTCGTCACGACCAAAACCTTAGATAAAAAGTATAATCAGTAGTAAATAGGGTCAATTATGCCTGCTAAAGATATATAGATTTAAAAAATATTTATAATTAAAATGATGTTAACCTTATATCAAAAATTTAGTCGCGTGAGAAAAGGAATAGGCTTCTCGTGGATCGAAGTCAGGATAGCTCTTGTTATAGAGAACAGGGATATAAAACCAGAGGTCGTGGGTTCGAAACGTGTTAGTGACACTAATTTTTCTTCTCAATATTCTTTCCTTATAAGTGAAGAAAGCGTAGGCATGCCATCGAATTCAAGAAAGGTAATCGGGCACATTATATTTTGGGTGAGGGCGAGGCGGCGAAAGCCAAGACGTCCCTCCCTCCCGACTGGATAATCGGTATCAACCTTTGAACGTCCCACACATATTAGAAGCCTGTTATGCCTTGGCTCCATGCAGAGAGCGTGTAGGCCTGCCGACAGATTTAAGGATGGTTCTTGAGCCCAGCAGCCGGTTTCTTGATCTCCTGTTCCGTTTTTTTATAGAACATTTTGAATATTTTATTATATATGTTTTGTAATTTTGGTTTAGATTTTGAACGAAAAAATCCCAGTGTGATCGAAACGAAAAATAAACTACCTTTCTAATTACACAGGGTGTAGATCGCGTTATCATGAGTTGTGTCAACCGGTGCCATTCAAAACGGCATTGTTCCCAGTTTGGCTCATTACTAGCCAGTGTAATCTCAAAGTTGGCATCTACATTAAGGCTGGGTTGCGGGCGGAGGGGGTGTCACAACCCTTTTAGACAGCCCTTTTAAGTGAAAAAAGGGGTTGGTCATCGGTTCATAGAGCGCATCTCTCCACTTTTCAATTTCCCGCTTTTCTAAAGTTGACATTATTATCTCTCGGGATGATGCTTATCTCTGAAGTTGACGAGGAATTTTTACTGTAACACTATCACTTTCGGGCTGGTGGAATAATTCATAAATTTATTAAATAATTCTTACCTTTCGCCACGTCAATATTGTTTAGAAAACACATCAAACCCAGCATAAAATACCGACCGATACCATTATTTCTTATTCATGATCATAGAAATTTTTCAATACTATTGACCTAAATTTATTAGGATCAATTTTAATGTTTCTGTTAAACGCGGTTAACTCGTCTAAGGACTTGAGAAAAGTTCGGAATCTTACAAGACAGTTGTACATTTTAATAATACCTAAAAAAAAACGGCATACCGCGACTTCCAAATTCCAATGAAATTGCTACGACTCAGATCTTCTACATGAAAGATCTCACTTTCAATGCTTCGATTATTTAGTATTGATCTCAACTAAGATAACAAAAATTAAAATAACATTTGGGCCAAATGTGTACACTATAATTTGGGTTGAAGAGATAAACTCTGCCTTTCTCAGTTTTTTCATTCTCTGTTAGTTTATCTGTCTGTCTGTCTCTCTCTCTCATGAGCTTGCTCTTTTTATGTGTTTCTTTCTCTCTTTTTAGGCTATCTGTCTGTGCATTTGTCTCTGTCTTTCCGTCTCTCTCTCTCTCTCTCTCTCTCTCTCTCTCTCTCTCTCTCT
>CM077112.1:19372505-19388027 GCA_039619505.1 Cimex hemipterus
TCTGTCTCTCTCTCTCTCTCTCTCTCTCTCTCTCTCTCTCTCTCTCTCTCTCTCTCTCTCTGTATGTGTTTCTCTCTCTTCATTGTTTTCTCGGTGTTACTGTCTCTCACTTACTCTGTCTCTCTTCCTCAGTATCACTCCCTCACACCCTCCCTTTTACATTCCCTGTGTTTTTCTTTTTCTCCCTCTCTCTATCACTCTTTCTCTCTCATTCTCTCTCTTTCTGAGTTTCTGTCTCTCACTTGGTCTGTCTCTCTGTCTCTCTTCGACTGTATCACTCTCACACTCTCCCTTTCACTTTCCTTGTATTTCTCTTTTTCACCATCTCTCTCTCACTCTTCCTCTCTCTCTTTCTGGAGTTTCTCTCTCTTCCTTGGTCTGTCTCTCTGTCTCTCTTCCTCATTAACACTCTCTCACACTTTCCCTTCTCTTTCGCTGTGTTCTATCCATCTATCTATCTCTACATTTCTAGTCTCTTTTATGTGATTCTTTCTCTTTTTTTTTCGGCAATCTGTCTGTCTGTCGCTCTTTCCAACATAGAAGAAATTAACAACTTTATATAAAAAGGCTAATAAAGAATGATTAATAATTGAATTTCTGAGTATTCAAACCATTATATAACGTATTTTACGTTATTGTGCACAAACTTGTCAATTCTTTTCAGGATGTGTTGGTAGTTAATAGATTTATTACAGATTTTTATGAGATTATGAAACGCCTTTACTAATGCGTCCCTTAATGGACGCTACGACGCTAATTCGCGGTCTGAAGAAAATTTTAGCAAAAAACATCAGATACGTTGATAGTAACCACATAAAACGTTATACTTTTTTATAACGTCTGGATTGGGATAAAAAGATCTAGTGTCACGACCGGGATTCGAACCCACGACCTGATGCTCAATACACCGCTTCTTTAACCACTGACCCGTCGTGGCATAAGTGATTAAAGCAGTGGCGCATTCAGCCGAAGGTCGTGGGTTCGAATTCCACTCGTGACACTAACTTTCCATCTCAACCAAGACCTTAAATAAAAATATAATTAATTAAAATAATCAATATTGTCAATTACGACTCCTAAATACAGTAAATATATATAGTATGTATATAGAAATATATTTAGTAAATAGTATACGAGAAAATTTGTAATTATATAATTTATTGTTTTATTGATTTAACACAGTTAAATGTTGTAAATTTTTATTTGGTTATTATTATGGTTCTACATTTAGCTTACTTTTTTATTATTACATACATATGATAATCTAGAAGTACTGAAAGCTGTAATCGTAAAATTTTCGTTTTTCGTTGAGTGAAAGATGGCCTAATTGACCTTAGTCTGCAAAATTCGTAAAAATGAATCAATTATCAAATTAAAACATCTTTCTTCTTCTCCTCCTCGTACTCCTTATTTAACTTGTATAAACAATAATAAATAATGTTAATTAATGCCTATGATGTATATGATTGAAAAAAAAAATTTTCTTCCAGAAGGAGAACTGTTGGAAGGAATAACAAAGGGTTCTATTCGTTAAGTTGATTAAAATCAGCTGGATTATTTTGGTTATCTAAAATTCTACTAACGGCTCTTCTAAGTTAATATTGATTAATTATTCCTCTCCATTACATACTCAATTACATACGGAACATGAAACGTACGTCAGCAATTGTTGAAAATAAAACAAGAAGAAAAATTAAAGTAGAAATTGTACCAACTCAATCTTTCTGAGCGGTAAGGATAACTCTTATTTACGGATATGGCACTTTTCTTTCCTTTCGACCCTCTTTATCGCACAGGACTTACTAGTTATTGTTTTCATTGTCAGTAGGAAGGGATTTACCGAGCTAAGTCTGAAACTTCACCAAGTGATGATGTAGGTGGTTATTTTTCTGCGCTGATATATATAAAAGGGCTTTAGGGACGCCGTATTGAACGTTTGTCATTCGGGAGACTATTTGCACCAGTTGTTCTATCCGGGAGGAGAAAAGATTTAGCCTTTAAATGATAGAAACGTTACTTTTACAAGGGACAGACTTTTATAAAATTATATTCTAAGTTTGTTGACTATGAGTTTACAATTCCTTGGAGTTTCATGGGTCAGAAATGAGGGGGAAAACTTTACATAATCTTATGTCCCAACCATATGGGTTCAAATTCATTTCTTTGATTCTAAAGATAATTATGCTTCAAAAATTAATTCTGACAAAAACCAAGTTAACTGTATTATTTGAAGGTTCGCTTGAATTAAGTTATTATTATTAAATTTGATATTTTTTATGGTCCGCTTGACCAATTTCATAACTTTCAAATAATTAATGTTTTTAATTGAGATAAAAAAATCAATGGCACGAGCGGGATTCGAACCCACGACCTTCGGCTCAATACGCTGCTTCTCTACCACTTGAACTATCGTGATTTCCATCCACTATGACACTAACATTGTAATAAGCAAATTCACTAAAGATCTGAGCCATTTCATTTGTTGCCGAGAATTAAATAAATTACACTACATTTGAGAAAAAAAGGCGGGAAAATTCGAAAGGAAGGGTTGAGATGGGATCGACGTCACGTAAGCTCATGTTGTAGGCCTACCAAGCTGAAGATCGTGGGTTCGAATCCCGCTCGTGCCATTGACTTTTTTATCTCAACTAAAAACATTAATTAATTGTAATTATTATCTTTCTACTCGCTGTTTTCCGAGCCATCGTTGATACATCTGCGTTCTCATCCTGAAATTTAGTGTTTTTCTTCGAAAGATTCTCCGATGATCATTTGGAAGGTTTGTCAAAATGATGTTTTCAAGTGATGATGTACCGTTATACTCATCAAAATTATTGTATTTCTCTCTAATCTTTATGATGGCTTCTACATACATCTGTGTGTATGTACGTTGGATGTGAAGAGAATATATAAACATAAAACATCACGCCACACAAGAATGACACATGTACAGAGAAAACACGAATACTTTGATTGAGTATAAAATTGTTAGCATTGTATAAATTCGTTTTTTCACTTCCGACATGTATTTGTGTAATTTAAACAACGTTATAAATCCCAGGACCTGAAGATGATCTCAATGGAGCTCGAAACGTGGCACGATAAAGAAAATGTTTTTCTAAACCTACGTCACACCAGACCGCATCTTATCTTCGTAAATTATTTCCCCAATCGTGGAAAGGTAAAAACAGATACCTTCTACCTACAACATTGATTTTACGGTGAAAATAAACGGAAAATTTCTTTTCCATTAATAATCCGACTCCGGCGATTAGGGAGCATCGCCTTATCGAGAGGATTATGGGTTGCATCCATTACAAAACGGAAGTGACCCTGGGGCATGCCCACTTCCTCACCCTTATCAATGGTTAACGTTTAATACCACGGTCTCGGGATTAATTTAATTTTCACTGGGCTTTCGGCCCATGGCCAATTAATTGTGCAAGAAGACAAAAGGCTAACAAATTTATTCCTAGGCTTGTTGTGCAAAATGCATCTAGTTTAGGAGGAAACCAAAACCAGGGAAATTAAATATATGCAGGGTATTTTACTTTTTTTGAATTTGCATCGATAATAATAGAAAGTGCTAAGGAAAAACCTGGGAAACAAAAATTGAGACAGAACTTTTTGATAATTAATGACTTTACTGAGTCTGGCTACTCTCGCGAGGCAGACCCAGTGGAGTGATCAAATATCGATCAGTTTCCATGTGTTTACCGACCAGACCAACCACCACCAACGTCAACCTCTTGGCAATAAAAATATGTTAACTCAAAATATCAACCGAAACATGCAACATTGCCAATCTGATTCGACGATTATTTGAAAAATAAATCATACGAGTCTTATTGCCAATTGTCAACGAGAATCATCGTCATCGGCCTAAACATTTTCCAAATATGATGCAATAGGAGGACAAGTATTTGGTAGACAGCCTCTTCAACTTCTAACCAGAATCCTCACCGAAGGGTACTAAGTTCGTACTTTTGCGCGTAAACGCCTTCACCCCTTTGAAATCGTACGCCCCTCAGAATTCTAAAAATGAACTGAAGGAATGGTTGGAGAAAAAATCACCACTCTGTGATTTCACCAGATGCAAAACAAAGTCCCTCATATCTCAAACAGGAAAATAAAAATCTAACTCCCTCCCAGCAGGAAATAATGAAGCAAAATAATATGCTTTGTATTATTATCACCTTAATTAATTTGGACTTAAAAGGCAGTAAAAATGCATGGGTGAACATATTCTCAGACAATCAAGCAACACTGATGGCTTGAGACTTCTCTATCACCATCACAAAGCTGGTGTGGTACTGAGTGATATGTTTGCAAGTCCTAGGAAAAGGAAATCTTGTAACTTGCACTCCAAGACTTCAAGGGATTGAACGAAACGAAGATGCGGACAAATTGGCAAATTCAGGAAGCTCTTTGGACCACAAGTGGCATTTAGCACGATCCCAAAGCATGTTAAGTATGGAGAAAGAAATTATCACACACTTAATTAAATAACCAGGAAAAGAAAAATCTACCTCTCTCTCAGCAGGAAATAACGAAAGATGCTTTGTAGTCATTGCCCATCAATTATCAACTTAATTAATTTGGACTTAAAAAGGCAGTAAAACTGCATAGATGAACATATTCTTAGACAATCAAGCAACACTGATGGTTGGAGAATTCTCTATAATCATCTTAAAGCTGGTCTGGGACTGCTTGATATATTTCCAAGTCCAGGGAAGAAGTAGATGTAGATATAATTTCAGGGTATAGCATACTGCGCCCTTTAAGAGCTATTGTATCCCCCGTGCTCTGCCTAAAGAACAACCGTGAGTAATATTTGATCAAGAAACTTGATTAGTAGACCCGGTTTCAATGGTTGAAGCACTTTTACGGTCACATTATACATCGCAAAACAGTTCCTTCCGCAGGCTAGTGCAGCTCCGCAGTTTGTTAGTAGATGTGTTGGTGTCTCTTCGCCTCCTTGCAGAATAAGGAAACCTGGCAACTTGCAGGCCAAAACATGAGGAGATTGAAAGAAACGAACATGCTGACAAACTGGCAAACCCAGAAACCCGTTACACCCTTTGGTCTATAATTGCCAATTTGCACGTACCCAAAGTATGATAAATATAGAGAAAGAAACATTCAAAGAAGTTCCTGAAAACTCTTCCTATCAGCAAGCATTAAGAAAAATAGCCTTTTTACTAGTTATTTGCCTTTTAATTCAAATATTTGAAAGTCTGAAACAGGAAGCTGAAGACTCTATCGGTAAGTAGCAGAGACATCGAAATGTCTTATGTCCGCAAATCATTAGCTCCATGACGGCACGCCTTTTTCAAAAAGGCAATAGTTAAGCTTTGGCAAATTGGTGAAGAAAAACATCCCGTAGAATGAAATAAACAAAGGTCAATTCCAGAAAATCTTTTTTATGTTGCAGGGGATGAAAGGACTATAGTCACAAGCGATCCTGGAAAATGAAAAAAAAAACAAAAATATTGTTTAATGTTGCTGCACAGCTCTGCCTTTAAAACACCACAACTATAACGAGAACAACCAATAAACAAAATAAGATTCAATTAACAATTATGAAAAATGTAATCAACCCTCTGAAGCCCTGTGTTGCCCCGAGGGAAGGTAAGTTTCAAGGGGTTTAATTAATACCAAGTAATTTTACATTCGCCAAATCATTATTTGCCTGCTTTAATGCTTAGTATCTAAGAAAGTATTTTTTAAGGTGTCAACATAGGAAATTAAATAAAAATCGATTTACTTGAAGAGGTTTATCGTGTGACTAGTGACTGGTTAATTGAACTTTATTAATTAATATTGTGCTTACATGGTTAGTAAAGTGTAATAACTTATTTCCTTAATAAGCCTATGAACATCTTGGGCTTATCGAAGATCGGGAAAAGTACGTCAACAGCTAAGAGATACCGATTTCATTCAAGTCTACTACTTAGGACTACTTAGGACTAAACATAGGCTGCAGGCTGACGTGGAACCCCACGGTAGCCTTAAAACAATTAGGACCGATGTTCCCTTCTTTACTCATGGGCGTTAGGACACATGAGGATCTTTAACGTCCGGACTTATCCCCCAGGGGACTTCTCAGACGCCTAGTGTGTCAAAAAAACACCGAAAAGATTTTACAAGCATGGACTTGTCACATCCCTTTGCTAGCGAGGTGGTGAGATACTAGCCAAGTTCAGAAGTGCCTTAAAAAGGGAGCATCCATACATGTGCATTAAAAAAAAGGCAGTACAGCATTTTAGACATGACGTTCACCATCCCCCTCCCCAGAGACAGAGAAGGCAGACTATCTCCACCTCCGGTTGGCCGTACACTCCAGGTATGGTACAATTTGATTACAAACCATGACCCCACGAGTCCAACCTCAATTAGTAGAGCCGCTTGGATACTCCACTCCCGTGGTTCAGTATTATTTTTAAGCTGGGACCGATCGCCAATCCGGGAGGTCATACGAACTCCATACTGATGCACCCGTTGCCTGAGGAGTGCAGGTTCAGTCCAGGAATCCTCTTCCAAAACAGAGAGGGGGAGAAAGAGAAAAGGAATGGGTTGGAAGGGTAAGAGGAAGGAAGGGATATTGCCTTCACCATCCGTTACCCCCAGGCACCAGGGTAGAACAATTCGGACAAAGACTACCTAATCGATCGCAGCTTCAGAGTGTCATATCCATTCCTTATTACATTTTCCTGAAAATCGACCTAAGCGAGTTCTCGTAAGTCGTAGAGATTAATGCATCCCACAAGGGAACATTCTTGGTCCCATTCTTTAAGTAGTATATATTGCTACGACCTACGTTTACACCGAATCTCTTCCTCTAACTCGAATCCTAACCAAGTTTCCTCCATCCCATTAACTCCTTGAGCGTATCGACAAATATTGAAAAGTGGAGAATTGAATGAAAAAAAAGGACTCAGTGAACGTTCGACAACACGGTCTAGCCTTCATGGAGTCCTCACAGAAGACTTCAAAGGGTGAACTTTAACTCTTCCCTGAGGCAACGTAAACGTAATATTGATAAGAGTTCACGAAACGTTTTGGCAGTTTCATTGCATCATAAAGGCTTTTTCAGTTTCTTTTCCTTTGTTTTGGACTTGCTTTCCAGCCAAGCCTGAATTATCAAAAAACCTCTTCAAGTAAATCGATTTTTATTTAATTTCCTATGTTGACATATTAAAAAATACTTTCTTAGATACTAAGCATTAAAGCAGGCAAATAATGATTTCTCTGAGAAGTCCCCTGGGGGATAAGTCCGGACGTTAAAGATCCTCATGTGTCCCAACGCCCATGAGTAAAGAAGGGAACATCGGTCCTAATTGTTTTAAGGCTACCGTGGGGTTCCACGTCAGCCTGCAGCCTATGTTTAGTCCTAAGTAGTCCTAAGTAGTAGACTTGAATGAAATCGGTATCTCTTAGCTGTTGACGTACTTTTCCCGATCTTCGATAAGCCCAAGATGTTCATAGGCTTATTAAGGAAATAAGTTATTACACTTTACTAACCATGTAAGCACAATATTAATTAATAAAGTTCAATTAACCAGTCACTAGTCACTAGCAATAATTTATCAATTAATTACAAATTGCTTGTCATTCGACTTAAAATGAAATTAAATATACACATCAAAATTATTGATTTGAACTAATATAATTTCCAACATCACTTAAAGGGTGGAATCATCAATTTTCAAAAATATATTTTGCCATTCGACGTGAATGCTCCAGTATGTGTTTTGTTAGGTGTACGATATTGTCAATAAATAAAGATAGGAACTTAAATATGAATCAAAGTCAGTTGTTAATGACCAACTATTAAATTTCCCCGAAGGCTAATCGGTGGTAGCATAATCTGGAACAGTCTTGACCCTGCCTGAGGCGATCCCTCGGCTATCAAGTTACCACAACTTAATCATCCCCCGGCCGTTTTACCCCCCCCCTTTAGATCCTCCCCTTCCATACGTGGATCTAAGTGTACTGAATACTGAAGATTAAAGCTCACTTGATTTATTACGAAGATTTAAAGAAATATGACAATTTGTATACTACGAATTTAATATTTATTTACAAGATCAATTTCGATGTACGCAATATTATAAATTTAATTAAAATTCAGATTTGTTAATAGAAGTTAACTTATGTCAAATGATAACTGAATTAGTGGGTTTGTGTGTGGCTTTCGCAGCTTTGTCGCGGTGTCCTGCTAATTTCCCTGATATTGCAGGTGATTCCCGTGAGAGGACAACGGACAGTACTAGGAGGTCGTCCATCTCCATTAGTGTCTGGAAGGACACCTCCCCCTCACCCGGAGTTCGTCGCAATCCCCTTGGGCGTTGTCCGTCTTTACTAATGCGTCCCTTAATGGACCTACGACGCTAATTCGCGGTCTGATTAAAAAAAACCTTATTGAAAAACAGATTGAAATTGTCCAATAAAGCCGTAAGTACAAAACATATACATAAGACTGATCAAAACTATTAGCAGTTTGTTTTTAAATACAAAATTTTCAAGACTTTGCGAAAATTATAGCAAAATACATCAAATACATATACAAATCCATTAATAGTGCCTTTGTAGACGTTCACAACAGCAATAAAACATTATT
The DNA here is from genome assembly GCA_039619505.1 of Cimex hemipterus. Lineage (NCBI taxonomy): Eukaryota > Metazoa > Arthropoda > Insecta > Hemiptera > Cimicidae > Cimex > Cimex hemipterus. Next base: position 19,381,129 of record CM077112.1, read on the forward strand.
CTTTTTATCTAAGGTCTGGATTGGGATAAAAAAATCTAGTGTCACGAGCGGGATTCGAACTCATGACCTTCTGTTCAATACACCGTTTCTCTAACCACTGAGCTGTCGTGACTTAAGTGGTTAAAGAAGTGGCGTATTAGCCGAAGGTCTTGGGTTCGAATCCCACTCGTGACACTAACTTTTTCATCTCAACCAAGACCTTAGGTAAAAATATAATTAATTAACATAATCAATATTGTCATTTATGACTCTTACATGTATTAATAAAAACGTAACTTTTCAATTTCTGCTCACATAATCATAGAAATGTGTGGCGATTAGTGAACGTTAGTCGATGATTATTCAGAAATCGTGTAATTCGGTCTGGTGTGATGTAGGTTTCAGAAAAGCTCTTTTATTTATCGTGCCAACGTTTCGATCTATATTGAGATCATCTTCAGGGACATTGTTTAAATTTTACAAACACATGTAAGATGTGGAAAAAAGTGAATTTATACAATGCAAATAATATATTTTTATTTCATTTTTTATTACAAATAATCAAGGTTTTGTTGAGATAAAAGTCAATGGCATGAGCGGGATTCGAACCCACGATCTTCGGCTAGATACGCCGGTGCTCTACCAATTGAGCTATCGTGACCTTGATCCACTCAGGCACCAACCTCCCATATCAACCCTACCTTTTGAATTTTCCCTCCTTTTTGCCATTTTTCAATGGCGGCATACCGCGGCGGAGATCGTGGGTTCGAATCCAACTCGTGCTTTTGACTTTTTTATCTCAACATAAATCTTGATTAATTGTAATATATATTGGTCGAGCGGACCACTAAATTAGTGAATTAATTTTTTATATTCAATCAAAGATTTCTACTCACTAATGGCACAATTATTCAGAAAAAGAAACAATTTGAGTGAGTAGAAATACTTTGATTAAATATAAAAAATATTTTTTGCATTGTATAAGTTCACTTTTTTCCACATTGTCATGTATTTGTAAAATTTAAATAATGTTTGTGAATCCCAAGCTCTGAAGACGATCTCAACGAAGTTCGAAACGTGGCACGATAAAGAAAATGTTTTTCTGAAACCTACATTACACCAGACCGCATCTCACGACTTCTGAATAATCATAATCATAATCATAGAGGTACTTCAAAAACAAAACTTATACTACTGATGATTGCAGCATGATGTATGATGCTGAACCGGCACTGGGCCTCTTCTTGGATTCATCTTCACTCGTGGGGTTGGTGAAATACTCAAGTGCGTTTTGGTATTGAACTATCTTCAGTGATAGGGTTTTAATCTCACAAATTTCTCCAGTACAACCAAATACAATATAAAGAAAAACTAACACAGTTTTATTCATCAAGCAAGCAAACTAAGGTAACGCTACAGTTTTTAACCAACGAATCATGTCAACCAATTGTGTCTATTCCAATGAAAATCATCCAGTTGATGTAATTTATAAAGAACTACAAGCAGAATAACTTAATGTAACAACCTGATCAAAACCGATTGTTAAAATAAAAAAGTTTGAATCGGTACAGCATATCGTAGTCGTTGGAACCTTTGCCTATTTAAACGGCATAGTACAAAATAATAAATATTTAAAAAAAAGCTGCAAGTAAAATGAAATTGGTTCAAACCGTGTTTATCGTGGTACTTATTAAATTTTACAAATTGAAAGGTGAGTGAAATAAGAAAGGCAGGAAAAGGTGGACGTATGACCCCCTTCCCTCTGCACTCGGCCGTGTCCAATAACTGCCTCTGAACTAATATAATATCAGTCTCCCCCTTGAACACCAATATGTGAGCAATATCTTTGTGTAGGAATTCTTTATTGAGGAGGACCGGACATGAGCCATGTTTGAATTCATGTCGCAACATCGTACATTACAAAGGGGGGGAGGGGGAGGAAAGATTGTAGGACGGGGATCGCTCAAGAAAACATCTGCCTTCCCGTTCTTCTATATTATATTGAATATCTGTAATATTTCAGCTTCTTGACTTCATTTTATCGGAGGAAATAGTTCTTTTCCGTTGTTCACGGGAAACAAAAGATTTAAATGAAAAAAGTAATAAAATGCTAGGAGTAATTAAACACTATTTCTCTGAAAATATAAGACGACTGATTACATATGACATCCTGGTAAAATTAGGACGAAAATGCAAATGAGGAGAAGTCACTTCATACAGACTTCCAATCTTGCAATATTTTTTATCTTGTACACACATTAAAATATTTTCAGAATAAACACGAATATAAATTAAATCATTATAAAAAGAGTTGTTTTAATGATTCAATGATAACTTAATTCAATCAAATGATTTTTTTTTTAAATAAACCATTTCACTGGGTTTTCGGCAGAATTAGATTTTTTAACCTAGTTTTCTTTAATTTAGAAAAGGAAAAGAATTTTTTTATAAGCCAATTGAGGTACGTCTATGGTAAGACCATACTATAGAAAGTAAGTTGCCAAACGTTTTTTCATTATCAATCGATTAATTTTATGGAAGGTATTAGTTAAGATAAAAAATTCGATGTCACGAGAGGGATTCGAACCCACGACCTTCGGCCAGGTACGCCGATGCTCTATCACTTGAGCTATCGTGACCTCGATCCACTCGGACACTAATTCCCGTCTCAACCCCACCCTTTTGGATTTTCCAATTTTGAATGCAACAGTATTTAAAAACTGGCAAAGAGGAGGGCTTGAGATGAGAAGTTAATGTCCGAGTGGATCGAAGTCACGATAGATCAAGTGGTAGAGCATCGGCGTACCTGGCCGAAGGTCGTCGGTTCGAATCTCGCTCGTGACACTGAATTTTTTTACCTCAACGAAAACCGTAATGTATTTGTAAAACATAAACAACAACCTGAAGATGATTTCAATAAAGATCGAAACGTAGGCACGATAAAAACGTTTGCCCATAAACCAATGTCACACCAGACCGCATCCCGGTGTTTGATAGTTAAAAGTGTGGATGCTTAAATAGTTATTTATTTTTTCAATTAACGTGTGAATGATCGCCCAACGTCACCTTTCGAATTTTCCCTCCTTTTTGCAATTGTTTCATTATTTTATTTGTGATAAAACGATGATAAAACTTTTGCATTACGATTCTTTTCAATGCACCACTTGCGTCATTTTTACAAGATTGTACTCACGGATCTTTCAAAGATTACGTATAGTTGTGTATAAAATGATCGTGAGTGTGGCGAATTTGCTAGAAAGAAAAACAGCCAGTTTCGGCAACCTTTCGTGCAAAATTTCACCGTCATCAGACAACTAAGGTAAAATTTAAGAAAAATTCCTTACTCACAGCAAAAGCAGAAAACGTTAATCATAAATTCACTAGTTTTCGTCGTCCGTTTGAACAATTAATATCTTTCAATTAAGTAAGGTTTTTAATTGAGATAAAAAAATATTAAAAATACGTGAAAAATGTCAAATAGGCGGAGAAATTCAAAAGGTGGGGTTGAGTTGGGAAGTTAGTGTCCGAGTGGATCGAGATCACGATAGCTCAAGTGGTAGAGCAGCGGCGTATCTAGCCGAAGATCGTGGGTTCGAATCCCGCTCGTGAAACTGAATTTTTTATGTTAACTAAAAAACCTTAATTAATTTAAAGGTATTAATCACAAAGAAGGAAAGATGAATCGGACGACAGGATATCATTAGTAAGTTCGAAATCAGGGATGCAGTCATCAAAAACAACTTTTCTAACTTATGCCAATTTTTCAACCTTTATTGATGTCCTCATCAGGACTCTACAAGCAATAACAACGTTAAGAATAAATAATAACCAATATAATAATTCCCAGGCGACAATCGATAATCAATGTGGCTCTTAATCGCATAGACTGGGCATTTTTTTGGTAATACTCTTTCCAAAGGTATAACGAGCTGAAGATCATATCCAAGTTGAAACGTTAAGGTTATCTAGCATCCTCGATTTGGAAGCTTCACTCATAAAGAAAGTTTCCTCCTCTTGACAACAGCATATGGTGATTAGTGACTCGATAATTATTCAGAAATTCTGCAATGCGGTCTGGTGTGATGTAGGTTTCAGAAAAATATTTCCTTTATCGTGCTAACGTTTCGACCTTTATTGAGATCATCTTCATGCCTTGCCTGGAATGTTCAAACATATTACATTACAATTCGCAACATGTAATCATAGTTTACATTTAACATTTAATATCTGTAAATCCCAGGAGCTGAAGATGACCTCAATAAAGGTCGAAACGTTGGCACGATACAGGAAACGTTTTTCTGAAACCAACATCACACTTGAATACAATATTAGCGGAGATGGAATTAGGAAAGGTTTTCCTTTAGTATGGAATAGAAATGCATCTAGAATCATTAATTTTCTGTTGGAAAGACATCTAGATAATTTAAAAGTTGTGTTTAAATATAATAATAAGAAAATTTTCACAAAGTAAAGTGTGTTGATCTGTCTAACATAGTTTACTCTATCCCGTTTAAAGATTGCCCCTTGGTGAGCTCTCGTCAGGCCAATACCTTCATACCAGACTGCCACTGCAGAGACATGATTGCTCTGAGAACAGTACGTCAAGAGCTTTGCCAAGACGTCATCTTGAAACATACTTTGATGATGTGATTATGGTTGACAGGGAAGAAACCTTGGACAGAAGATTATAAAAGAAGTCAATCTTTAAGTAAGGTATTGGTTGGGATTGAAAAGTCAGTCATGAGCGGGATTCGAACCCACGACCTTACCTCTGCTCTACCACTAGAGCTAGCGTGACTTCCACTCGGACATCAACTTCCCATCTCAACCTATATTTCGAATCTTCCTTCTTTTTTGCCATTTTTTAAATGTGGTGTAATCTATTTGATACTGGGCGACACGATTACAAAACGACCAATTTTATAGAAAACTAACTGCGCAAAGAGCAATAAAGAATCAACAACCAAGATTTTAAAAAAATTAAATCTTCTTTGATCATAAACCCCTGGTCATAAAGTAATCACTTCTTTGCTTTAATAAAAATATAAAAAGAGAAAATATAACATTAATAAATTACAAGCTGTCTTAAACAACCTTTAATACTGGCTACACCCTATCAGTTTTCCTAATAGTTTATTAAGCAAGGTGGCATATATTGAATTATTTACTCTCTTCTTTATTTTCCTTCTCTTTCGCTCTCTCTACTGTCTCATCCTCTTATCTTTCTCGTACTCAATATTCGTAGGGCTATACGTCGTGGTATAGAGGGTGAGCTGATGAGAGTTCAGTGAGGTAAATGTCAGAAATGTAATCAAGACTTGAATGTTAGGTGTAAAGGTTATCGGACAGGGATTTTCAGATTAGATGCCCTTATCGCTCAACTCCCTTCTTCCCGGCTTCCACCCCCCACGGCACCGACACCAACTTAATTACACAGTTAGCACCTTTCTTCTTTATCACCCTAAGATAATATACGTGGATAATTATATGTCCTTTCTGTTAAAAGATTTACGCTCGAGTTTCCCCTCCTTTTTACAAGGGATCTTTCACCGAAATAAACTCCTACCCATTTAAGTTATAATCTGAATCTCAAAGCTTTTCCATACGAAACATCCTCTGATGAAATTTCTCTTCAATAGTTCCTCATTACCGAGATTATTTTTACATTTCAAAATTATTGATACCTAGTTTAATTCCAAGAAAGCATGTTCTAACTATACTAGCCGTTACATATTTTTATAGTAATGTTAGCGATCAACCGACTACGAAGTTCATCATCTCATGAAACATTGATGTTGTGGAGGTAAAGGATGTGGTCTTTTAAGCAATGAATTACTTATCTTATTTTGATCTTCAGGCTTCTACAGCAATAAAATTCACACAAATTGACTTAAAACTGGACGGTTGAATACTTCATTTATTCACTGAGAGGCAAAATAAGTGGCCACCCAGCCGATATAATTTTTTATAATTTGCTAGATACTTTTAAAGAAAAATATCATAGACAAACAAAAAATGAAACTGAGTAAAACAAATTTACCAAAAAAACGTTGCTTTGGAAATAATGAGGAAGATATTCAATTCAATACGGTGTATTTCTTCCTCTTGCGTTGATCACAGCTTGCATTCGAGGTTGCATCGATTTTTTACGTGGTTTTGAATTGACTTCTGTGGAATATTTTCTTACTCCTTCAACAGCGCAATTCTTTATTCTCTAACACTGTAATTTTTACTTCGACAACTGGTCCAAAAGACGTCCCATATGGTTTTAAATCGGGAATATTGACAAACATTGAAATAAAACCCGTTCTTGTAGTCACCAACGATCCAACCTGTGTAGAAACATGGATTGTCATGCATGAAAATAAAACTTTCTCTAATTAGTGGCATATAAGGAACACCTTGTAATAAAAACAACTTCATGCCCAGATGTTAAGGAACCCTCGATGAAGTTCAAGCTTGGGCGACCTTTCATAGAAATGACTGCCCAAACCAGAACCACCTCCTCAGCTTCTCAAGAGTGAAAATGTGTCAAAGATATCCTGTTCTTCTGCAAACCATCTCTCCGCCGTCAGAGGTAAAAAAACCTTGACTCATAAAAAAAAATCTATCTACACTGCAGGCAGATAAATCTGTACATGGATATGTCTTATGATGGCTATTCAAACACACTCGCAAATTATCAGGGAACGCTTACTTATTAATTTGAGGATCGTTTTTATTTGGAAGCTCATTACAAGCACGTCGCGTCACAGACATCAATCGCGTGGCGTCACATCATCAAAAGGGACAATCGCGTCGCGTCATAAGGATCAATCGCGTGGCGTCACATCGTCAAAAGTGTCAATCGCATCGCGTCACATCGTCAAAAGTGTCAATCGCATCGCGTCATAAGAATCAATCGCGTCGCGTAATAGGCG
>CM077112.1:19388209-19418539 GCA_039619505.1 Cimex hemipterus
CAAAAGTGTCAATCGCGTCGCGTCACATCGTCAAAAGTGTCAATCGCATCGCGTCACATCGTCAAAAGTGTCAATCGCGTCGCGTCACATCGTCAAAAGTGTCAATCACGTCGCGTCACATCGTCAAAAGTGTCAATCGCATCGCGTCATAAGAATCAATCGCGTGACGTCACATCGTCAAAAGGGTCAATCGCATCGCGTCATAAGAATCAATCGCGTCGCGTAATAAGCGTCAATCGCGTCGCGTCACATCGTCAAAAGTGTCAATCGCATCGCGTCATAAGAATCAATCGCGTCGCGTAATAAGCGTCAATCGCGTCGCGTCACATCTTCAAAAGCGTCAATCGCGTCGCGTCATAAGAATTAATCACCTCGTTCATAAGCGTCAATCGCGCCACTGTGCAAAATCTGACATTAACATTTCTGAATTGTTGAAGTCGTTGTTTGATCTCGAAACAGTAAAACAATCATCTCTGAGATGTAATTCGATGGTTACGTGATCCATGGCCTGCTTGAGTAACCTCATCCATACCTTGGTAAACGATGTAAGGCCCTTCGGACACTGATTTTTGGAATGTTAAGTACCCTTGACACATAAGCTTGGCTTCTTCCATATCAGTAAATTTCTAACCTGATATCAACAACGGTACAGCGAAAAAATAAAACTATAATCTATGTGAGCCATGCCTTCTTAAATAACGGCGATGGAAGACCATTCGGACAGTTGTTCATGAAACGTTAAGTACGCTTGCCACATCTTGTCTTCTTCCATCTTCAACCAATGCTATGATTCCAGCCAAATCTGTATTCCTTAAAAACCACCACTCAAATAAATTTGAACCTAAAAACGGTACAAATTAAAAAAAATCAAACCACAGGATGAAGTATGGAGGTGGTTGAGTTTATGCTTTTAGGCAGGCATTTCTATGGAAGGTCGAAGAACCATAACTGCTGCGCGATATATTAACTATGTGTTATCAGAAGTTGTTCTTCATATGCCACTAATTAGGGAAGGTCTTCAAATCAATGTTTGGAGTGGCTAGCATGAAGTCCCTCCATAAAACATACCAAACACCTTTGGGACCAGGTGTCAAGAGTAAGGTCGTTCAGTGATGCCGGAGAATGTGCAAGAATTAAGAATGGCGAAAGATAAAAAATATTACACAGCTAATTAAGGTTTTTAATTGAGATAAAAAGTTAATAGGTAAGCGCTGCTTTACCACTTGAGCTATCTTGACTTCGATCCACTCGGGCACTAACTTCCTTTCTTTTTTATCTTAACTAAAAACCTTAACTAATTGAATAATATTAATCGGACAAGCGGACCACAAAAGTTAGTGAATATTAGACAGCACTACATTCAATAAAAATCATAAAATCTGTGCTACGTCGAATGGGGCGGGATCAAGGCAAAAGGAGGAAATACACCGTACTGAAATGAATGTTGTCATCATTGTTTCCACAACAACATTTTTGGTAAAATTTTATGCTCTGTTAATTTTTTAAATTTAATTATATTGTTTTTGTTTAAAAATACCGAGAAAACATCAAAAAATTTAAAAAACCCATTGCAAGTTTTTACAAAAAACCAAGGGTGGCCATTTTTGTTTTGACTAGTCAGTGTATATAATCAAATTTACAAGTTTTGCAGTGGTAAATATTTTTCTAAAATAACATTTTTAATAGATTGACTGGTTTGATTTTCCGTATTATGCGCGGGAATATGGATCTAATGCATAAGTGTTAAGTTTTGTTTATAGAAAGTATATCAAAGTATAAAATACAAAACTATTTTTTGGACAAAATAATTAATAATGAATGGGGATCGAAATAATTGTCAAAAACACATCGGGATGATTGTGAATTGGCTGATCATAGTAGTTGAATGGGTTTACGATCTTGTCTCAATGATAATATAAGAGCATTGGAAGACTGGAGCCGGGAGCCGCCCGGAGGGGGGCGTCTCACCCCTTGGGGACAATCGTCAAGAAGTAGAGACATTACATAGTCGTTCAGTTAAAAGTAATTACTTCAAGAAAATGACACTTCTTTGTTTGTTTATTATGGCGATTAATATTTTATAACATTACCATGATATTAAGGAATTATGCTTTGTCAAAAAAAAAAAAAAAAAATGAACGACTTTGAACTTATAATGATTTGATGAACCATTCCGAAAATTGGGTGAGAACCCCAAGTAAAAGTTCAATTAAAACGTTTTCTATTTACGTCTTGCTTGAAGCGGAAATTAATAATTTGATCTGTTTTGCTATTGAGATCGAAATGTAGCTGTTATTTGCATTCCACACGATTTCGAATAATGCATACCAATCATAAAGATACGCCAAAGTATACGTCAAAAACAAATACTGACAGATATGAATTTATATGAGAAAGACAGAAAATTAATTGCGGAAATATAAAAGAAAGTGTAAATTTCCTGTCAATAATATATTTTCTACGCTGTGTTTTTACATAGTGGCAGGGAAACAAACTGCGAAGCGCCTTAGGTTAAAGTAAACGGGAAAATTCAAATTAAAACAAAAGCAAAGACGAAAAGACGTCGAGTGGAGAAGCTGCCTGAGAGAAGATCCAGCTCCATTGCCTTTTTGACGCCGAGGAGGATTGTCCGGAAGAGTTCAGGGGTAAAATAGCTGAACGTGGGGATTGGAGAGGAAAGGAGGTAAGTGAGGTTTTAGGTCTTTACGGACTAACATAAAGAATAAAATCTTCGCTTTTCTTGTAGTACCCTGCAATTTGCAGTACGATTTCAAGATCAGGTAGTAGGTGAAAGCTTCAAGAAGATTCCCCGAACTCCATACTGGATCGAAGGCTTTCTTCATATCTCACAATGAGGAGGTGAACTCGTTTTGCTCAAGACCGGTAGCGATGATGCCTACAATGCGATAGGACTGCTGAACAGTGGAAAGAGCTGAACCCAAACTGGTTGCAGGAATTAAAAATGAAGAGAATGCGTTTAAACAGTTTTTCTAGAATTTTGCCATTTATAGACAACAGACTAATTGGACAGTAGGTCGTATCCTAATAAAATAAAAAACGGGAAAATGTAACTTTTCTTGTGATGCCTCGGCATCTCTGCTGTCGGTTAGCTCGGATTTTAAGATAAGCTACTGGGTAAAAGCTTCAGGGGCCTCCCCGAATGCCATACCCGATATCGAAAGTTTCCTTTACATCTAAGAATTATACCTGAGCAGCACTCCTTTTGCTCAAGAGTAGCAATGATGTCTCCAATGCGATGGCATTGCTTAACATTTGAACCCAAACTGGTGGTCAGGGGTCAGGACTGAAAAACGGGGAAAATTTGTTTAAGCAGTTGTTCTAGCATCTTGTCCACTATAGGCAATAGAAGATTTGACGACACACGAATACTTCGGACCTTCTAACCCTTGTGGTACCCCTGCATCTGTGCTGCCGGGTAGCTCGGATTTTAAGATCAGTTAATGAGGAAATGCTTCAAGAGCCTTCCCGAATGCCATAACCGACATCGAAGGTTTCCTCTACATCTAGGAATTAAACCTGAGCATCACTCATTTGCTCAACAGAAGTAGCGATGATGTCTACAACCTTTTTGTAATTAGATACAGAATGAAAAACAATTCTACTTTGTATATTTTATCAATATTAGCATCTTTGCTTACTTTAATATATATGATTTGTTATACAGTTTCATTTGGCATTACTTGCATCCTTAAACAGGATCTCCTAGAGAAAGTGCAAACAAATTTTTGGGTGATAGTACACCCAATTTGCAACAACTTCCTACATATCTATCCTATCTTCAGGAACCGAGGGGGTACGATTTTTCCTTATTTTTCGCTTGGAAACTTTACCTTAGTAACGAGTAGAAATATCTATCATCAGGGCTGCTACAGTTTTGGATTACTACTGTTAACTTTCCCCTCAAGGAATACAGACGAAAGGAAGCAAACGAAGACATCCAAGACATCTCATCTAGGATCATGGGAACGAGGTCACAACGGGATGACTCCTCCTCTACCATGCACGTGGTATTGCTGGTAAACTAGGACCACTTGTTGGGTGTATGTGTATGGGTGAGTTCACAGTAGATTAAAGTATTAACGATTTGCAGATTAAAATCCTCTAAGCCTCTGATAAACTTAAAATGTATTTATACAAACGAATAATTCTAGGTGCTATGGGGAAAAAGTGCACGGGTGTGTATCATACATCGTGGTCAATATTTTGAAAACAATCCGTTTATTTCCATGCTAATAAATAATCAATTTGTCGTGAAGTATGACAATCTTTAGGGTTAAACATGAGGGCATACCAAATTTTTGTGCATTTTGTGGAATTTTCAAATTTGAGTTTCATAACGTCAAAAAAAATTTCACACGAAAATAGTATAAAGGAAATTGAATGCTGAATCCAAAACTGTGGTATGCTTGATATTTGTGTTATTCTCGTGTCAGTTGAGATTCTTCCATGGGAGAAGTACCAAAAAATAGTAACTCGTCAAGGATTGAAGATAGATAAAGAACGATACGTTGGAAGTTGTTGCAAATAAAATGTACTATCACCCAAAAAAATTTGTGCCTTTTTGGGTCACCCTGTACAAGTATAACACTCCTCCTATCCGCAATGATAAAGCTTGGGCCAAATCAAATTCTGACCTAGCTGAATTGTTTCCAGAGCATCTTTCAGCGATCATCCACATCTGACTAGAATCACCGGCACAAAATTGAACACTACTTGAACCTAATAAAACATTTACTGCATTATACATACAGACAATTAAACAACTGTTCGAAAAGTTCCAGGATTTCAGTATTACTTTGCTTGACATACCTAAACAACGTTGTACTCAGGATGAGATACAACGGAAGTTCTCTTCTTTTCTTTATACCGGAAGAGAAGCGCATGAAAAATTTGAGGAGGATGGAGTGGAAAGAAAAGTTGTGTCTGCTGCGAGTTATATTCGATAGCTTCCGTTTAACAGGAAATGGCAACAATTCTTTATGAACAATGCGGAATTGCTCTCAAAGGTATCACAACGCAGAATCAACAATATATTCGTCGAAAATTAAATAACATTAATTTTGTCAATCGGAACGCTTCATTGAAATGTAACACAGGATGTGTTTAGAAACAGCCCTTCCCTTTTATATCACGGGTAATTGAGCGCCTTTTTTCAGGTTTGTTAGGGCTCAAGGCTATCATTTTCAGAGAGAGAGAAAGGGTTGGCTTTCTGTGGGCTGGAGAAGGGTAAAAACGTTAATTACAATTGTAACAAGTCAGTTGGGCCGTAGCAACTGCGATAAGGGCCGTAATTCAAGTAAGACGAGTGTACTGAGCGAAGAGATAACTCGGATGAGAAAACGGGCGGGGAGTGAAGTGCGTTTAAAATTAGATGTCTTCCTTCAACATCCCTTTGCTCAACCTTTTAAAACGACTCATATGACATTTAATTTAATCTCTTTCGAAACAAGTCTGTCTGAAACCCAACCCTTATTATATAGGTATTGGATTAAGCATTTGTACTGAATTATTTCAGAGATGGTAACTATTTATTAGGATTTCGTTGTGCTGTTATGGACTTTTTTCCACACCTACACAAATATTTGACATTTTTCTGTTGATCTAGAGCAGGGTATCAGAATAACAATTTAGAGATCTACTTGTACCGGGATCACCACAGAGTAACACATTAATCTCTGACCTTAAATCATCATATTTGATATTAAAATTTAAAAAAAAAAATAAAATCACCTGAATGAAGAATGACCCATAATATTAAGTCTTCCTTGTGACAACAAACAATTGCAAAAGAATACCCTTTTTGACATCTTCATTTTCAAATATTGAAGGGGCAATAGAGTGTGCCAATCTTTCATATAAATCAGCTCTTTGACTTAAGCCTAACATTGCATCAATTCGCCCGGGTGGTAATTTACGGGGGTGTTTAATAAAAATAAAAATAAATAAATAAATTATTTTCAACAATGGCAACATATGGACACATGCACAACAAACTTTACTTGTGCCAGGAAAAAAAAATCTAAACCTTTTTTTTAACAATGTCTATATCATACGATATATTTTTTATAAGTTGGACTCTCACTATATGATCAATAATATTGTGCAATATTTTTCACAGTTTAGGGTTATTGTTGATATTTGGTCAATGACTGGACGAATGTGTGATCACGTTTAATGTTTATTACACCATGTAGGGTTAATATTGCACAATATTTGTGAGTTTAGGTTTAGTATTGAAATTTGATAAATAATAAAACAAAAGGTTTAGAGATTTAATTTTGATCTTGGCACATTTTACATTGCACCATGTAGGTTTAACATTGCGCAATATTTTAGACAGTTTAGGGATAGTTTTAATGACTGGACAAAGGTTTGAACAAGTTTAATTTTTATTGCACCATGTGGAGTTAATAAGTTAAGGTTAGTACGGAAGTTTGCACAATGACTGAACAAATGTTTGAGTGACTTTAACTTTTATCTTGGCATATTTTTTCATTGCACCATGTAGGGTTCATATTGTGCAATATTTTGACAGTTTATGGTTAATATTGATGTTTGCTCAATGGCTGGACAAAAGTTTGATCACATTTAATTTTTATTAACTATGTAAGGTAAATATTGAGCAATAGTTTTGAAAGTTTAGGGTTAGTATTGAAGTTTGCTAAATGATAGAACAAAAAGTTTAGTAATTTAATTTTTGTCTTGGCATATTTTTTATGAAGTTTAATTTCATTGCGCCATGTAGAGTTAATTGTACAATATTTTTGGAAGTTTACGGTTAGCATGGCATATTTTTTCATTGCACTATGTAGGGTTAGACTTTACAATATTTGACATTTTTCTGACATTTTTGATCTAGAGCAGGGTATCAAAATAACAATGATAAAGCACATCCAATCCATCAATAGATTCGTTAAATTCAGGATAACGCTTTAAGGCTTCAACCACTGCTTTAGCTTAGAAGAACATAAAACTCAAATATACATACCGTTTTTTACAACTTTCACCATAATGATTATTTGGAGATCGTGAGTTGAGGTCTGGTGTGACGTAGGTTTTAGAAAAACATTTTCTTTATCGTGCCAACGTTTCGGTCTTTATTCAGATCATCTTCAGTGCTTCAAGTGTTTGTTTGCCGTACAGATGTGTCATTTATTGGGTGTCATGTTCAGAATGCCAGATTACAAACAATAATGACACATCTGAACCGAAAACAAGTATTTTGTGTCCTGAAGATGATCTGAATAGAGATCGAAACGGGGCACGATAAAGGAAATGTTTTTCTAAAACACACCTTCAACTCAGGATCTACAAATAAGCATCAAGTTGTATTCCCAAAAGTTTCCTCATAGCCCAAGAATAAACCACAAAACGTATTGAGATCACCTTGAGGGCATAAAATACTTGTTTTCGGTGCAGACGTGTCATTCTTGTCTGTAATCTGGCACTCTGAGCATGACACCGAATAAATGACATATCTGTATGGAAAACAAACACTTGTAGCACTGAAGATGATCTGAATAAAGATCGAAACGTTGGCACAATAAAGAAAATGTTTTTTAAAACATGCGTCACACCGGATCGCTCTCGCGAACACCGAAAAATCGTAACGATCTTTATTGAGATAATCGTCGGGGCTTTGTGTTGTCTGCATTTCAACAATAAAGATCGAAACATTGGCACGATTAAACTTTTTTTTTAAACCTGCTTATCCACTCCTTATTATCTTCTAACCAGCTATCAAATTTTATCTAACCAGCTTCAGAGTTAGGTTTAGCTCTCGGAAAGATTAATGCAGGTGTCCCTCAACGGAACATTCATGGTTCCATCATTTATATAATTTTTACTCTTGTTCTTCCTATCTCACCTACGCGGATGAACCGAATTTTTTCTCTAACTTGAATCCTAATCAAACTACCTTCCACATCCATGAATATATTTTTGCACCTCCAACATTTGTATAATTTAACAACGTTTATAAATCCCTCGCCTGAAGATGATCTCGATAAAGATCGAAACGTTGGCACGATAAAGAAAATGTTTTCCTAAAACCTAGGTGGGCACCCCTCCACACGGCACAAAAGAATGACAAATCTACACGGAAAACAAACACTTTGAGCTCTGAAGATGATCTCGATAAAGATCGAAACGTGGCACGATAAAGAATACGTTTTTCTAAACCTACGTCATACCAGACCGGTTTTAGGTTTACTTTTTTTACCACACATTTCACCATGTTTCCCTAGATCAAAAACCGGCTCCGTATTGACTATGAAAACAAATATTAGTTTGACATATTTAACTTTATACAGGGTTTCCTTTTTTAGGGCTGAATTTCACTTGAACCAATGAAACTATAAAAAATTGTTTAATATTTTTTGGTCAAGTTTCAAAGTTTTATCTTTTTGGATACAAACTATACACAACTTCAAAATTTCAGGTACGATCCTGTACATCTTTATAGATCATTTTAAACGAATTTTTAACCTAAAAATAATGGTGCAATGACAAAGTTGATTCTTTCTAATAATTTGAAGAGAAGGAAAGAAAACTTCCTTACAAGGGGCTGGTATTTGTTCATAGCTAAAGCATGTCTGTGAAGTACAACGACTGCTGCTGCAAAATGAAAACGCTTTCGTATCAATACTCATTTTGAACAGTTTTTATTCTTATTTATTCATTTTTGTAATTATCAATTTTTCTCGACGTTTGCCACAATTTGTGAAAGCCAGATCTAAAGGCAATTTAAAAGTATTGAACAATAAACTTAAATTCGAAATTTCTTCAAGGAAGATGACGTTCATTCATTTTTAATTTGCCCGAAGGGAGTTTTTTGGACATGGATGACAATGTCCAATTAAGAAATGTAAGAGATCTCGTGAAAACTTTACAAGTCCCTTAATCACTCTAACCCTTTTTCCATGTACTACTTTGTAATTAATCATTCTTTAACCTCTTAGTTTTAATCATGGTGACCATTTTTCGGGAATAACAACAGAAAAATTAAGACTAAACAAGATAGGGTAAAAAAAAGACAATAAACCCTCCTGGAACTGAGGTTGAACTTATTGCCTGAAACCATAATTGCAAAAAAAAAAAATATTTTATCAATGCAGCAGGTATTAAAAATAAAAACGATCTGTATTATAGGACAAATAGAAAATTTAAAAAAAAATTTGACACGTGTAATGCACGTGATACTTTTTTTTACAAGGGTTCGCAACAGCCAGCAGAGGTCATATAAACCCTCAGGGTGCTGGTGTTTTTGAAAAAAAAAAAAGCCCATTTGTAAGTATGTACCCTGCGGTCCTGCATTCGAACCCGGGACTTTGACCTTACAGTGATGAACGTCGTGTCAAAGACGAAACCTCGCGGCCACCGACGCCCCGCGCGTGATACCTTAAAATAAGCATAGCTTGGTTCACTCCAAATTTAATTCATAAATTCATTGTGATTTCTTTCCCTAGTGCGGAATGCAAAGAAAGGTTATCCAATGCATAATTGAAGGGTGCAATTCTTTTGTTCCATGTAGAGAGCGCGTAGGAATGCCAACCGATCTGAGTACTCAAGCAGAGAGGATTTGGGTCCTCCGTTTTGATTCTTGAAAGAAGCGTAGATAGTAATAATAGTTGCGTAGACTCAGTTTGTGTTGAGTGTGAATGTATTTATTAGCGTGAATGATAATTGAGATGGTCGATGGTGGAATATCGAGTACTTCATCACCCTAATTGAAGGGATAGTTAATAGGAAGGAATGTATTTAAGAATGAACTTGGGTATGGACGGGTTTGGTACTGCACGTCTTGTTTGGTGAATTGACCTAGCTGTTGATAGCATCTGAAGCCCATCCTCGGTGGGTGGACAGATAAGACTGAGGTCTGCTCCCGGGGTGGGTGATTCTTGAGTCTGCCGGCAGCTTATTGCAAATACAAAAAGCTGGAATTGCCGATGGACTACGGGAAGCCATAGACTCAATTCGGCATATATTTGTTTTTATGTACGACTATGTGCGGATTTGAGCCTATATAAATCCAAATCCTTCCTTAGTGGGAATATGCCATCGTTATTCTCATTCCTAGAGCTCACAAACAACCTAACCACATAACCTACCGCAGATTATTAACGTTTTTCCTCTGATGTCCAAAATTTCAAGAAATTTTTTCAATTTTGTTAGTACCCATTCTAAATACATAAATTGATTCCTCATGGCCAATATGACTCATTTCCATCATTCCTTGATACAGCAAGTTTCTAAGTTTTTGACACCATTTCCTCCGTTCCAGAAAATATAGAATATTGCTTCGTTGCGTTCTAACGTTGGCCCAGGTTTACAAACCAGGCATTTTATTAAACTTTAAAGTTTTTTACTCACCCCTTATTACTTTATCCTGGAATCGTATTTAACTGACCTCTGCTTCAGAGTGTGGTGCCGCAACAAGTCCTTGGTTATTAGACAAATATAAGGGATCGTTTTTGGTCTCGACCTATATAAACCAATTATACTTCTGCCAACATAGGGTAAAATTCTGACCCCATCTTTCTTATAGTGTGCCCTACGAAACAGCCTCGTGTGCCTGAAGTTTCCACATTGAAGAGAAAATACCTGGATACTGTGTAGGCTAAGAGAAGCTATGGTAACGCGAATCTTAGATTGTAGAGACGTGGCCCTAGCTGTAAAATAGTCGCAAAAGGAGGCTTCAGGGAATCAGCTGACACCTTGTCATTAGTTGGATCCTCACTCGCGTATACTTATACAACTCGAGGCAACCTTACTATACCAGGAAATATAACCAATAGAAAAACAGTAATACATGGATTCTGTAGCCTCAAGTAGTGGACAAACTCACAAGACAATTGGTCTATTAAAAATTTTAAAAAAATCACGGCAGATGATGGGATTAAAATTCGACGAGCAGAAGCTTCATGGAAGACCATTGCCATCCTAGAAAAGATTGAATATGTCATAAGCAATAATTTGTGACGAGTTTATAAGTCCCTAAGATCAATATTTAACGGAACGTAGGATATGACAAAAGCGACCACTGTTCCAAACCCTCGACACGGGCCTACACAACATCCTACAGAAAAACACTGACTTTGAGAAAAATAAATGTTCTTGGACTATAGAAAGATGCCGCAAGAACGGCCCAACGCTGGATGTCAAATTCAGTAAGTTTGCTTAATATAAGCTCATCTCGCTAATAGAAATTGTCCACATTGAGACCCTGCAAGGCGCTGACCTACAGATTTTGGTAGCCGAGATGAAATCTCGAACCCGATACAATCACAAATAAGTAAATTATTCTGCACTCTCAACACGACACGCAAGAATGGACGAAGACAGACACTTTGAGCCCTGAAGATGATCTCAATAAAGATCGAAACGTTGGCACGATAAAGAAAATCTTTTTCTGAAACTTACATCACACCAGACCTCACCTCACGATTTCTGAATAATTATCGATTAACGGTCACTAAACTCTACACATTTGTACAAATAAATATACCGGACGTTCGGTTTCTCTTGTTACAAACTTTGCCAGTAGATTCTACCTTAAAAATGGAACCAAAAAGTAATTAATTACTATCATCCGAATCTTAATAGTTTCGGAGTTATTTTGTTTTACTTATTTTTAAGATTTCACGATCTTGCTTCAAATAAACAATGATAACGACAGAACGAAAAGGTTTTGTTCAAATCCGTTGATGCCAATAAAAATACGTTAAATATCCAATAACATGTGCTTAATAGTAAACTTCTAAAAGTTGGCGAAATAAGTGCTTTAGTAGTCAGAACATTGAAAAATATTTATTTCTAGATCAGAGCAAGTTTCAGAAAACGTACTCCATTTAATTTTTTCTTTTTAGAGGTGTAATTGTTTTTTTAATTACTTTTTGCAAAATTGAAAAAACGGACGGTTGATGGATTGTTAAGATAGAAAGATTAAAAAAATATATGAAACGGATTTTTTAATGAATTTATTAAAGGTTTTTTATTTTGATGTTTAAAAGTCAAGTTTTTTCCTTCCCTTCAACAATTTCTTCATCTTTGAAAAAAGTAATTACACCACTAAAAAGGATATTAAATGGAGTACGATTTATGAAATTTGCTGGCCTCTAGAAATACATACTTTTCAATGTTCCGACTACTAAAGCACTTATTTCTCCAATGTTTACAAGCTTACTATTGAGCACATACTATAGAAAATTTAACATAGTTTTCAATGGCAACAATGGATTTGAAAAAAAAATAGTCTTGCAGTTATCATTGTTTATTTGAAATCTTAAAAATTAGAATAAATGTAATAATTTCCGTTTCAGACAAGAAAACAATTTAAAAAGCCAATTCTCTTGATCAGAGTCTTGCCTGGAAAGGAAGTTAAATTATACTGATAAAGCTATATATATAAGTTATATACGAGTATAAACATTGTGCGAAATAAATAATGTGATGACAATGCTAGGATGCAGGTGTTGCTCCTAGAATTGTCATCAGCACTCTCTCCCACTCTAGAAATGTTATAACAATTTTAATTTTAATAAACGTTAGTCTTAAGCCAGATTTTCCCGAACGCATATCGAAGAGATTTGTCTTAGATTCATAAAGTTCTGAATGTATATCAGATTATTTGTAATTTCTTTGAATAAAAGTTTTTAAAAACTCATTCGACCAAAGAAGTTATTTAACTCTTATATATATATATATTTTTTTTTTCCATGGTCAGTTTAAGGATGTCAAGTTTGGATACGAACCTTGGTCTTTTGCCTTACAGCAATGAGCGCCATGTCAACACCTAATCTTTACACCTAGCTATCATAGTAAATATCATTGTCCTTTTTGATCTTACTTTTATTGCTGGAAGGGTACAAAAATTTTAAAAAATACGTACACCTAATTTAAAAAAAAACTTTATTAAAATGGTTAGTATAGCGACAACCCATTACAATAATTTTATAGTGAACTTGTTAGACATGGATAAAACACCTTCCTCTTGAAGTTCTTTAAGGGCATCATCCAGCATTTCTCTAGTAACAACCTGAAACAAATTTTTGTCAATTAATTTATAAAAGAGGTGCACCGATAGTGATAAAAAGAGAGAAAAAAATTACAATTTGTGACGAATCTCTAAGTTCTTTGTACAACTTCTGGTAAGCAATTGTAGAGCCTTTAGCCTTGTTTTTGAAGTAGTTTTGTAACGAGTCAATTATTTCTTGTTTTTTCTTACGTGCAGCAACACTTAAACCAGTGGTTAAAATAGTCACATCAATTTTGCCCGAAAGGGGATCCGTTGCAGACTGTTTCAGTGCCTCCCTGTATAACCTACACGGAAAAAATTAATCTTTCTTACAATTTTGAATAAGACAAAATTATTTACCTTTTTGCTTCTTCGACATCAGACACTTCCACGGTCTGTGACAATCTCATTTTTGCATGTGCTTCTGACAAACGAATAAGCGATTCTAATTGCCTAGGGTAAGCGCTGATTTGCCCTCTACCGCTGCCGACTTTTCTCATTTCGACGTAAGAACTGACTAATAAATTTCTAGCAGCTTCTGATAAAGTCGGATGAATGTTCTCTCTCGCATAGACGATATAATCTCGCAGTACACTCACGTCCTAGTTAATAAATTCGTTTTATCGAGAGAATACTACAGCTAGTATTTCAAACATTATTACCAAGAATTCATCGTCGACTATGCTTTGCGCTTTGTGATACAGAGAGACTAAATGCCTCGCAAGTTTCCGATCGTACAGTTCACTCTGTGGATCCAGCATTAGAAAAATAAGATCAAACCTAAAATACGTGATCGTTACTTGGTCGATCTTGGTGAATTGCTTGTGAGGATGTGGGATCACCAATTTTAACGCAACTTCCAAGTGTTCTTACCAACGGGCTCTTTTTGAGAAAAAATTAGCCTTTTTAAGGGAAGCAATCAACCAATAAACAAAAAAAGAACATTAAGGTAACTTTTTCTTGATAACCACTTGTCCAATAGTCTTACACAAAAAAAATTTTTTTTTCATCTCTAAGTAACAATTTATATATATTCAATCACTGGATCAAGGTATGGTCTTGAAGAAGAAAGGAAAATTCAGTTCACCATTATTTTTTTTCAGCTTTTCATATTATTTTCTTATCACAGATTTAAAATATTAAATTATATAATAATCTTGAAATACTTATACAACAAAGGCAGAAAATTTTATTTTACTACCTAAGTAAATTAATTAGGAAAATTTTTTTGGCTCCTAAGGCTTATTGATAAGAACACTTGTCAAGTATAAAAGCATAAATAAAGAGTTTATGAAACGTTTAAGGTACCTGGAAAGAAGAGTATGGGGAAGTTTGATATTATCAATAATTGTCCGATTCTTGTTCCATTCAGAGCCTACAGGATTTGCAGCAGCCAGGATTGCAGTTCGTGCTGTAAGTTGGCAAATAATTCCAGCTTTGGCAATACTCAGCGTTTGCTGTTCCATGACCTATATATATTTTTTGTTGTAGTATTTTTTTTTTTTTGGGGGGGGGGGTTAAAAAAAGAAAGAAAAGGAAATAGATTTTTTAAATTTAGATGTTGCTTTACCTCATGTAAAACACTTCTGGTCGTATCATTCATTTTATCAAACTCATCAATACAACAAACGCCATTATCTGCCATAACTAAAGCTCCTCTGCAATATTAAACCTTTTAGTTTTATACATATATGAAAATATTTACCAAAGAAATTACGTTTGCAAAACAAGCTGACGAGATTCGGGATCTTTTGATACGTATGCAGTTAGGCCAACAGCGGAAGAACCCTTCCCACTAGTGTACTGTGATTTGGGTACTAAATTGTAAACGTAACTCAATAATTGAGATTTACTTGTACCAGGATCACCACAGAGCAACACATTAATCTCTGACCTTAAATCATCATATTTGATGTTAAAATTAAAAAAAAAAAATTAAAAAATAAAATAAAATCACCTGAATGAAGAACGACCCATAATATTAAAAGTCTTCCTTGTGCCACCAAACAATTGCAAAAGAATGCCTTTTTTGACATCTTCATTTTCAAATATTGAAGGGGCAATAGAGTGTGCCAATCTTTCATATAAATCAGCTCTTTGACTTAAGCCTAACATTGCATCAATTCGTCCGGGTGGCAATTTACGGGGTCTTTAATAAAAATAAAAATAAATAAATAAATTATTTTCAACAATTAAGATTATTTAGGCAACATATGGACACATGCACACACAGAATGGGCCATGATGTACAACAAACTTTACTTGTGCCAGGAGAGGAAAAAAGTAAAAACTTTTTTTAACAATGTCTATATCATACGATATATTTTTTATAAGGTGGACTCTCACTATATGATCAATAATATTGTACATACCATATTGTGCAATATTTTTCACAGTTTAGGGTTAGTGTTGATATTTGGTCAATGACTGGACGAAAGTTTGATCACGTTTAATGTTTATTACACCATGTAGGGTTAATATTGCACAATATTTTTTAAAGTTTAGATTTAGTATTGAAATTTGATAAATATAAAACAGAAGGTTTAGATATTTAATTTTGATCTTGGCGCATTTTTTCATTGCACCACGTGGGGTTAACATTGTGCAATATTTTAGACAGTTTAGGGATAGTGTTGATGACTGGACAAAGGTTTGATCAAGTTTAATTTTTATTGCACCATGTGGAGTTAATATTGTACAATGTTTTTAAAGTTTAGGATTGAAGTTTGTTGAATGACTGAATAAAAGTTTAAGAAGGTTTTTATTGTTCCATACTTTTAATAGTTTAAGGTTAATACTGAAGTTTGTACAATGACAACAAATGTTTGAGCGACTTTAACTTTTATCTTTATTTATTTATTTATTTTTTCATTGCACCATGTAGGGTTAATATTGTGCAATATTTTGCGAGTTCAGGGTTATTATTGATGTTTGCTCAATGGCTGAACAAAAGTTTGATCACGTTTAATTTTTATTACACTATGTAAGGTTAATATTGAGCAATATTTTTGAAAGTTTAGGGTTAGTATTGAAGTTTGCTAAATGATAGAACAAAAGGTTTAGTCATTTAATTTTTATCTACGCATATTTTTTTTATTAAGTTCAATTTTCATTGCACATGTAGAGTTAATATTGCGCAATATTTTGGGAAGTTTAGGGTTAGCACTGAAGTTTGCACAATGGTTGAACAAAAGTTTGAATGAGTTTCACGTTTAGCATGGCATATTATTTCATTGCACCATGTAGGGTTAATATTGTACAATATTTTTGACAGTTTAGGGTTAGTGTTCATGTTTTCTCAATGACTGGACTAAAATTTGATCAAGTTTAATTTTTATTGCACCATGTAGGGTTCATATTGCACAATATTTTTGAAAGTTTAGGGCTAGTATAGAAGTAAATGAGTGAACATAACTCATAGTTTGAGTGAGTTTAATTTTGATTGTACCTTTTTCATTGCACTGTGTTGGGTTAATATTGAGCAATATTTTTTAGCTGTTGCCAAATCTTGGTCTGATAGTTGCGACAATAAGCCTTGCTCACACCAAAACATTGATGCTTATGGGCAATAAAAGTATTGTGCAATGTTATTGTAGGTCTAGGGTCTATCTAAGACTCATTGTTATGTGTGTACTTACATACAAGTTGTAATTATGTAACATTTTTACTAACTTGTCACCCTGTTCTAAAAGTCGCTTTGAATCGACTTTATGGAAGTGCAATACATCGATGTGAGTTTTATACAAGGCTTTGGTAGTGCGCATCCTTGGATTTTCTCTTATTTGCACAGATCTGAAAATCCCTGTAACACTCACTCTCTGGCCAGCTTGAACAAAATCTACTAAACTGTTATGGACATGTAATGTAACAGTGTGAGGTGTGTGCCCAGCAGGCATATCATCTAAAAAAAATAATAATCAATTAAGGAATATTGATCAATCAGATCATATTGTGCAATCTAGTACCAGGCGATTCTTGGAGACGGACTATTTGTTTGTCAGTAAAAGAGCACCGGTTGTGTATTAATGAAAATGAAAAAGGTGAGTTGCAGTGGACGCATAAAGTTGGCTCATTTATCTGCCCTCTATCAATTTCAACAGTTGTCGTATAGCCACAAACACTACACTTGAAAAAAGCCTCACGCATGTCAGGAATAATATCACTTGTTCTTATCACCATCCCACTGATTGTAATCAAGCTATCAATATCTGAAATAAAATAAATTAATAGATATCAGATTCATTAGTTTTTTTTGTAAATTACCTTCTGGGTTCAAGTTCCTCATGTTCCTTGTCTTTTCAGCATTGAACGGGCGTATTTGAATAGGGTGGTGCAACACTGCATCAGGGTGCCTAGAGAAGTATAGCTCATTTGCTGCCATATCAAGAGCCGGAATGACTTCTTGAGGGTAGCAAATCAATTGCCGATAGAGTTCCATGTTATATTGTTCCAAATGGGCACAATTAACATTCAGAAAAGGTTCTTCCAATTCTTGAATCTGTCATCAAAGTAACAAAATATCATTATCAGCCTCAATTGTACAAGAAATGCCAAATCATTTTAATTCCTCCTCCTTTTTGTCTTCCATAAATATTTTTATTGATTTTTGACAAACATGTTTTAGCCATGTTTAACTGCCTGCAAATATGAAAAATTGACCCCCTTAGTTAATACTGGAATAATAAATGAACTATCCTGAATACTGTTTGAATGATCCATGAACAACTTTATTTCTTACAGGTGTGTTGTGTTTATTTTCAACTGTTTAATATAGTTTGTACATATTTTTTCTTTTCTTAATTTAATGAAATCAAACCTTTTTTGTTTATTTATTGCCAGAGCGAACTATAATATTTAAAGGAAAATTGAATGGCAAACACATTACATTATTTTATTGTATTTGCTTTTTACCATAACCAGGATAATCTTCTCCTCTGAGATTCTGGCACCAATCTCGGGTCTGTTGTCATGGAACCGACAAATACCCGAATATGAATTTCTACTTAGCAGCATTGCATAACAGGGACTGTAAATTGGTCCTTACAATTGAAAACAATGCAGAAAATTAAGAAAATCATTGCACAAAAGATGGTCTAGTAACAGGTTCATAGATACAAAAAGAGGGAAAACCCCTGATCGCACCTTATTTGCCCCTTACATGTATGTATTTAGTAATTGTAATTTACCATGTAAGGTTAATATTGTGCAATATTTTGAGACTTTAGAGTTAGTATTGATGTTTGCTCAATATCTGGACAAAAGCTTGATCAAGTTTAATTTTTATTACACCATGTAGGGTTAATATTGCACAAAATGTTCGAGTTTAGGTTAGTATTGAAATTTTCTAAATAATAGAACAAAAAAAAGGTTTAGGGATTTAATTTTTATCTTGGCCTATTTTTTCATTGCACCATGTAGGGTTAACATTGCGCAATATTTTCGATAGTTTAGGGTTAGTGTTGATGACTGGACAAAGGTTTGATCAAGTTTAATTGTTATTGCACCATGTAGAATTAATATTGTGCAATATTTTTCAAGTTTAGAGTTAGCATTTCAGTTTATTGAATGATGAATAAAAGTTTAAGAAAGTTTTTATTGTTCCATATTTTTTCATTGAACTATGTAGGGTTAATATTGTGCAATATTTTTTAGCTGTTGCCAAATCTTGGTCTGATATTTTTGACAATAAGTCGACAATAAAATTTAGCTTAATTAATTATAGTTTTTATCTAAGATCTTGAATCCTTTTTCATCTCAATTAAGCCCTAAGATAAATAGTATAATTAATGGAAGTATATTAACTGTTTTTATACAAGTGATTTGTTTCCTGTACAATTGGTCTACATAATACAGAAACTCATTGTTATCAATTTGAGGTTTACATAAAATTTATGAAGAGATAATAGACCAATTATTATTGGGAACAAAAATTCAAATTTTATTCATTTTAACTTACAAAATAAAATAAAAATAAAACTTGCAATCGATTTATTAACAGAACAGGCAAAGCCTACTTTGTTTTTGATTCATCTTCATATCCTTCAATTGTAAGTTGCTAAGTGCACACTTACGACGGTGGCGGAGGTCCTTGTGAATCAGTTATGTGTGTCATACTCCACATTCTTGACACCCTATGCTGCATCCAGATAGACGATTTTCTCACGCCGCGTAACGGTCGAGTGACAATATAAGGGCACAAAACATATGCTTCTACACAGTCCCACAATAAGGTATTAACAAATCTTCCTACCCAATAGCACAAAAGTATAATTAAGAATAACAATCCCATCGTCAGGACTTTCCCCGTTTTACTAAATTCAGAAAATCCGGGGTAGACCCACAAATCAGTTATAAGATATATCAAGAATAACCAACCTGCGTAAAACAGGTAAAAGAATGTCAGTGCTGGAAGTGCATATAAGTGCCGTGGAAGTTTTCGTGAAAAGGTTATTGTTTCTAGAATTTGATATACAAATATATTCACAAAAACCAAGCATTCTATCCACCAAGGAAGATATCTGGCTTGGGCATATCCAAAATATTGGCCATCTCCGAGTGACCGCATGGTGACGTACATAACAGACAAAAATAGCCCACAAGGAAACGTTATCGACAGTTCAATAAAATCTTTTATTTGAAACAGTGCAAATAGATGTTGTGGTGGTCCATCCTCTAAAAAACACTTTTTGTAACTCATCAAAAGTCTTATGTCCAAGACAAATGAGAACATGCAATAAAATATACGAATTATTACAAGAAATGTGCTGAAGTACTTGAATGTCCCCAAGAATCTGTCAAATACCGATGTCTGATTTATCCGAAACTGTAAGTGGGTCACAAATCCTGCGGTAAAACTGATCGTTCCTATTATATGTACAATCATGTGAAGACTGATCATCAAACCTGGGACTCTCCTTATCAATGGCAACTCCATGTTTCATTTAAATTCTAACGGCAAATGTACATTTACAGAAAACAAATAAAATAAAATAAAAAACATTTGTAACAGATGATAAATCCTAAAATTCAGATTGGAAAACAAATTTCAAATCACAATATCTGACAGAACAAATTGAGAGATTGGAGCTGAAGGTAAAGCTTGCGAGTTCGATCATTCCTGGGTTGAATGCCATATCAAAGCCGGATCACTTCTCCCTGCATCTGTACTCGTATGGGCTGTCAAAAGCATTGCCGTGAAGTGGTAACCAATAACAGCGGTGGCAGCAACGCACTTGTGTCGAGCCGTGGTCACCACATGACAAAAGAATAGCTACTAGGACGACCAGGTGATACAAAAGGCACATCATTGATAGTGAAGACCAAAATCATTTGAGAATGCATCAAGGCCTTGTCAGACATTGGGGAAAACCAAAAATTAGCCTTGTTTAGATAGCAGGGCATTTAGGCCAGAGGGGTGGTATAAAAATTGACCGAGGTAAACAAAGGACAGTTAATAATTTTTACAAGATACCAAATTGCCAGAAACATAAATCCATCATTGTTAAGGATAAGACAGAATTTCATTCGAGGACAGAGGAATACCAAACAATTTTATCCATGCATTCAATGCAGGTGACCCCATAGTGAAGTCAAGCCTTCTATCTGAGACTTCAAAGTTTATTTTGGGTTAAAAAAAGTCATATAATGCCCCATATGGCTTGTACGGTTCTGAACAACCTGGTCTATCTTACGGTAAGCATCATTCCAAAGTCTCTAACCTTGAAAAGCTACATAGCAGTATAAACGTTTATCTACTTTCTACACCGCACTTATGTTATTAAGTTTCTCTTTACATAAGCAATATTTTTTATGCTTTAGTATTGGGTTGTCCGGAAAATAATGCAGGATTTTGGTATTAAACAAAAAAAAAAAAAAAAAGAAACTAGTTACTTTAAAGCAATGTTCTTTAATCAAAATAATTTCCCATACTCTCAATACATTTCTCCCAACGTGTTGGTAACTTATTAATTCCGTCTGAGTAGAATTCAGAATTTTTAGAATTGATAAAGTCAATAAATGCATTTTCCAGTTCCGTTTGATTTTCGAATATTATGTGTTGTAAGTAGTGGTCCAGGTGTCTAAAAAAATGGTAGTCAGTAGGCGAGAGGTCCGGAGAGTAGGGTGGGTGAGGCAAAGTTTCATAGCCAAGCTCCAATAATTTTTGTGACGTTACACGTGACACATGTGGTCGAGCGTTGTCATGCAACAAAATGGGCCCTTTCCGATTGACCAAAGAGGGCTTCATTACTGCCAATTTCTGATGCATGGTATTAATTTGGTTACAGTATGATTCAGTATTGATGGTTTCGCCAGGATTTAAGAAGCTGTAGTGTATTAAACCAAATGAAGCCCACCATACCGTAACTATTACCTTTTTTTGATGAGTTGGGGGCTTTGGAAAATGTATTGGAGCTTCTCCTTTGTCGAGCCACTGTCCAGAACGTCTAGTGTTATCGTAGAGAATCCACTTTTCGTCACATGTAGCAATTCTGGCCAGAAATGGGTCATTTTTGTTTCGACAAAGAAGTGATGCACAAACATCAAAGCGCCTTGAGGTGGTCAGCGACGGTCGTTTTACTGACTTTGAGTTGCTCTGCAAGTTCTCGAACAGTTGTTTTGGGGTTTTCTTCCACCACTGATCGCAGAACATCATCATTAAGAGAGGAAGGCCTTCCACGACCTTCTTCATCTTCAAGGCTGAAATCTCCCTCCCGAAATTTTTTAAACCACCTTTGCACAGTGCACTCATTAACACAACCCTCGCCCCAGACTTGGTTAATGTTTCTAGCCGTTTGGGCTCCGCTTCGGCCGAGTTTAAACTCGTAAAAGAAAATCGTACGAAATTCTCGCTTTGACATTATAAGGATGACTGAATTATTTCCAAGTAGCGGAATGCTACAGAGGTAAACAAACAATATCATTTGGAAGAGGATTAATAAGTGTTGACATTCATACAAATGAGTAATCCTGTAAACGTAAACAGAATATTTTATATAGATTTTTTTAAATGAAAACTTAAAATCCTGCATTATTTTCCGGACAACCCAATAACTAGAAAAAATTAATTTTTTTGTTTTTCTTCTACATGATTTTTTTTAACTTACCTATTTTGTTTACAGTTTTAATGGAAATAGACTTTGACAAAGATCGTAATTATAAAAACAGTATATATAAGTGACTAATTGAATTTTAACTCCATTTTCACATATTGAAAGGAAGCCAAGATGACCTTTTTTTTTTTTTTAAATTATAGTTTATTTTTTATTTTCCTACAATGTGCAATAACCTTATTTTTCCAGAATCATCCCAGTCAGGGCCACTTGGCACTTCATGGGGTGCAGTGATAAACTGGAGTGTGCACTTAACAGTTTTTCTTTTTAATTTAATTTTATTTATATTCTTTTTAAACTTTAAACAATTCAAAAGAGAGAAAAAATAGTAAATAATTTTGTAAATTGTAAACTTTTATAATTTTCTGGAATGTAGGGAATCAATATTCTGTTGGTCTTATTTTTTTTCCTTTTTGTTGTCTTTTTTATTTATTATTTATTTTATTTTGTTCTGTTTGTGTTAACATATATAATTTATTCTAAATGCGAAACTGTTTGCCTGTGGGGGACCCTTTGTAAGTTGGAATTCTTTTGTTCTTTGAGGTGTCATTTTTATTATTTTCAAAGCTTATCGCAATTCAACCTTGTAATTCGAAAATCCTGTAAATAACGGCAACCACTGAAGTTGGTATTTCAAATTCTCCTTTTCTTATAATTATATGATTAAGCATATTCTTGGGATAGTTATACACTCCGAACTCTGGCTGACGGTTAACACCATGCCAGAATAATACTGTGTTTTTATTTTTTAACTCAATTTGTTTTTCATTTTGTAAATAAAGTATATCTATCTATCTTTTATAATTTTTCTTGTTCCTATTTTAAATTTGTTTTGTAAAAAGTGAAATTATGGATAGTATTTAAGGAAAAAAAATTCTTTGTTCTTACCTAAAAAAGTTTTTTCCTCCTTTCTTTGTTTAGCATGGAGAAATGATTAGTAATCTAGCCAGTAATGACCTTAATTTTCTAATTAAACTCGGAAAAAATAACCAATTAAAAAAAAAAATAGCCTATTTCGAAGTCCTGGGTGGATCCCAAGAAGAATTTAGCTAATAAAGACCTTCATTTTCTAAACAAACTAACAAAAAACTATTTTTTTATTTAAATGGCCTATTTCAAAGTCATACACCCTCCTGGGTAGATTTAAAAAAGAATCTAGCCAGTAAAGATCTTCATCTTTTGGAACAAACTGGAAAAAAAATTTTTCAATCGGCCTATTCCAAAGTCATATGCCGTCCTGGATTTTCACTTTTAGTTAAGCCTAACAGTACTAGATGGTAACTCATATTATTCAACACACTAGACTAAAGACCTCTCCCTCTCATTGAACATAATAATAAGGGTTATTTTTTCATGAAAATAATTAAATATAAAACTTACAAAATATTGTGGTTTTCTTCCATTCTCACCCTCTCTAAACATTACCGTTTATTATATGAGTCACTAAGGTTTTTGTCACTTGATTTTCTCTTAAACCATGTTCGAGTTATACATTTGTAGGAAATATCAAGTTCAAAATAGGGAGAAAAAATAAAAATGTACCAGGACTGCAAGTTTTCTTCAAATCATTGAGTTTTGACTGTATATGGAAAAAAAAAATAAATTGTACTAACCGTATCCAGTCGTTTCAGATAAATCGTACCACTCTGAGCACTGTCAGTATGTGAAATATCGTCGATGTAGCTACCAATAAACTCCTTAATAAACGTTTGAAATTTTGCTTTGCATTTCGCAACGACGACATCTGTACCCCAAATTACTAGAGTTGGGCAAAAAGCTGAATCACCAGAATCTGCATCAGGCTGAAATATTTTAACGAACATAAATATACGATGCGGACAATATAATCAACATAGATAAAATCAATTGTACCTCTGAACTCAAATTGACTTGTCTGATGTGCTGGTCCTGGCCAACATCTCTGCGAGGTTTAGGAGCGGTAGTACGAGTGACTGATGCCGGGGTTTTGTGAGAGGATAACAAACTGGGAGTACCGTAATTTAACGGTGAGCTCATATTCTCATCCCCCAATACTAAAGCACAATGATAATAATAAATAATATTACAAAGAATTGTTTTTGACTTACTTTCGAAATTTTGAAGGGCTTGTCCTGGAGTTAGGGGAATGGAGAAAGGATCAGACGGTTCGATTACAAAGTCCCCTTCGTTTTGTGATGCTTGAGAAGGATGAGAAGGAGTGCTACGCACACTCCTTCCGCCTCTGGCTTTTTTAGGAGTATTTCTTTTGGGTGGCATTCTAGAAAAAAATTACAATCTTAGAACAAGCCTGTGAAACAGAAATTATACATTTCTGATACTTGGTAATAAGGTCTATTTCAAAACTATCTGATTATTCTGGATGCAAAATTACAGGTGACATGTATTTGTGGACATTAAAAACAGAGAGGATAATTCAAAAAATACATTTAATAGCAATAAAGGCATTGAGTAGGTTTTTGCAACATATTGGGATAAGTCTGTACCATTTTTCAATGATTCATTTTTATCCCCTTTGTGGTTTGAAAAAATGCTTATTCAGTCATTGTTTTTACATTCTGAACATGGATTTTATTCGTTCCAGATTTCGTATTTTTATAAACTTTTGCTAATTTCAATTGGAGGAATAACAATCGCCAGACAAATAAGAAATTTTTTTAAGAGAAAGGGCTGTTCATAAGTGGTTTGCTTAATTCAAACGCAGAAATTTAATTTGGAAGACACAACTCTAGTCATCCTTCAACTATTGATGATACCCAAATTCAAGCTTTTGTCATAAACTCCCCACACTCAACGACACAAGTCATCACAGAGGTCTTAATAAATTAATCCATATACGTTTAACAATTATAATTGATCATATTGATATTTCAATTAATTTTTTTTAACTTTTATTAAGGTCTTGGTTGAGAGTTGGTGGCAAACGAATGGGATTCAAACACATGACTTTTTTGACCCTACATTGTGTAATTTTTTCATTGGAATTTTTATTTGATTTTTAATTTTCATTCAATTAAAACAATATTTTTTTACTACTTTTTTTATGTAATACGAATATATTTAAAATCAATTTTTTTTATTTTAAATTTAGTAACCAACCTGTGCTGTGGAATATTTTTTCGAATATTCGAACCTGCAACTTTTATTATTGTTATTCTCCCAATTCATTTCACTAAATAAACGTAACTGCCTCCTTGGAGAGGAGGTCATGATGCCATTCCCTCTTGGAACACCTTATCGAAGAGAGGGTTCTGTTTTACAAGAATTGGGCGAGACCATCGAGGTGTCAGGAGAGATTTGTGCAACATAAAATTTTTTTGAAGTCGTTGTGGGGGTGTAGTATTGGAAAGCATTTATAATTGATCTGAGTACTTTGGATTGAGAAGATGAGAGAATTTTGGAGAACCCAGGATATTGGGTTTAGAGGTTCCCCACAATTCTGTTCCAAAGGTCCAAAGTCTGCTATAGCAACATTTTGTAAATTTGTTTTTCGTCGACAGTATGGAATATTTTTCTATAAGTTTGTAGAGTAAACCATAGCGTTTGTTTATGCTTTGCCGTTTTAAACCTGCTGATTCCACATTAAGCAATCCAGGTGAAACCCATGTACAAACGCAGTCAGATTTGGGGTAGGAACGCTGATCGTAAATTGTGAGAGTGAATATGTGACATAGATGTACTTGCTTCCTTCTTCATTTTCCATCATCTACACCAAAGCATGTACGTGTATGTCTTTGCAGATCTGAAGCAACCCCTCAGGGTTCGAAGATATAACAACTACACCAACGACAAAAGATCAAGAAGTGTGGTCAGTTTAATGGGAACATCTGCAATATTAACGATATAAGAGGCTTGGCCCGATCTCATTGTCCTGAGGTATTCCGTGGCAAGAGAGCAGTATTCGAAGTAATTCGATTCCTTTTCGAGCTTAAAACACCGCTCTATTAGATAAGAGAAAGCTAGTGGGAAAGAAACGCTTTAATTTGTACAGCAGACGGATTGGAGGACAGGAACGTTGTATATTGAGTGAGTATATTGTGAAATTTACTTTGGAGTGAAAATGTGATATGGACCCACGCTCTTTCATTCATCTTTATTTTCCACCATCTTCACCAATCTGCCATAGACGTGATGTCTCTGTGGATCTTCCGAACAGGAGGATTAAGCTTAGAGCTGTATCATCGGCAGAAGATGCAATGGTGGTACGTTTGGGGGGAACATCTGCAGTATAAAGGATAAAGGATTGCTCCGAGCACCTGCGTTACTCCCATGTGATCCTTGTCGGATTTGAAAGAAACGCTTTGTTAGATAAGAGAAAGCTAGTGGGAAAGAAATGCTTTAATTTGTACAGAAGACGGATTTGAGAATAGGAACGTTTTATATTGAGTTGGTATATTGTGAGATTTACTTTGGAGTGAAAATGTGACATCGACCCAGTATCGTTAATTTATCTTTATTTTCCATCATCTACGCAAATCTGCCATAGATGCGATGTGGATCTTCCGAACTACAGGATCAGATTTAGAGCTAATGATGGTAGTGCGTTTAGTGGTTACATAGGATAAAGGATTGCTCTGAGCACCTGTGGTACTCCCACGTAGCCAGAGAGCAGTATTCAACATAATCTGATACTTGTCGGATTCGAAAGAACCGCTCTGATATATAAGAGCAGAGGATTAAGTACAGACTTGTGTGTTATAATTACAAAAAGCAAAATTCCCTAGTCTTTTAAGTCACTGTACAGATAGCAACAGGTAGTGGAACAAAACGGTTCATACATTGCTTAAATTTGTTTACAAAAGCCTTAATTTCATAAATTCATATAATTTACCATTAAAAAAAACTCTACTACGGACTTATTTTACAAACAGTATCATAGCGAACAGGTATTAAATAAAAGTGGCAAAACTGGACAGTAAATTTGAAGCTTAAAATTGACTTAAATCTTACTTTATAAAAGCTTTGCTGAAAGAAAATATTGTAATTTTATATTAAAAACAACAAATAGGCTCTTCTTTTAATATAAAATTATAAATATCAGTGCTGATCGGAAATTATCTCGTAGTATTGTATAAATATTAAACTCAACCTGGATAAGCTGCGGCAATCGGGATCAGAAGATAATCCAGGCGGAACTTAAAAAAAAGCGACGTGTGATAAAACTGGTAACTTTAAAAAACTTTATTCACTTTAAAATTAAATACGACTGAAAACAACACAGAGAACGACGAGTGCCGAGTGACAAAGTGCCAAGGCTAAGAGTAAAGGCGCCAAGGCGGGAAAACGTAGTTCCAGGTTAACAAGGAAAAGTCAGAAAACAACAATTCAATAAATATAAAACAAATATTAATATAAATATAAAAGTTTAAAAAATTATCCTTAATTTTTTCATATAAGAACATAATGGTTCGTTAATCCGATAAAAGGATTATTGTGTTGTTTGGTTTTACCAATAAACGTAAATCTTTTGTTATTGCATATACGAAAATTTAATATTTTTAAATGTTATTCTTTTTTTTAAATTAATTTTACCTCAAAATATTTTTTTAACTTTGAATTATAATTTCTTTATCAAAAATATAGAGATAAGGAGAACGACACTAGCGCTACCTTTATTGACGTAAATAAAGTACAAATCACATGTTCCCTTTTTTTTCAATTAATTTATATATTTTAAAGGTAAAATAGGGCTCTGAACCTCATTCGAGTGTTAGAAATTGAACAGTGAACACCATCATCGTATTTCGAAGAGCGGTAAGTAGAATCGTTTACCCTAAACCATTTCAAATTATTATTTATTTTTTATCAGTTTTCGCGGTCCGCTTGACCAATTAATATAATTCAATTAATTAAGGTTCTTAGTTGAAATTAAAAAAAGTCAGTGTCACAAGCGGGATTCGAACTCGATGAAGCTATGATGGAATTTTCAAAATGGACAAAAAATAATAATTTAACCATTTCGCCTACAAAGTCACAATTATGCCCTTTTTCTAAAAAGAGGAATATCTCATTAGGGAACTTTGTTACCTTGAGCGGATTCACCATACCAGTATGCATGTCTGTTAAATTTCTGGGCCTAACACTCGACAGAAAGTTGTTGTGGAAAGAACACATCTCCCTGATCATAGCGAAAGGGGAAAAATATTTAAATATTCTTAGGTGTTTTTCTTCAAAGAGTTGGGGAGCCGATCCCGACACAGCTCTACTATTTTACAGGTCGTGTATACGCAGTGTAACAGATTTTGGATCGATTTTTTACGGTAACGCCAGCAAAGTACACTTAAATAGCCTAAGAGTGTTCCGAAATAAATGCATGAGAAGATGCTTAGGATGTTTGTCAGACACTCCAATAAAAGTAATGGATATGGAAGGTTGTGAACCCCCACTGCTTTTACGTATTGAACGATTAGCTTCCAATTTTGTCCTAAGTAATTATTCCTTAAACAGTGATACCTATAAAAAAATAGCGTTTTTAAATATCGAGGTGTTAACAAAAAAGTTTTGGCAAAAGAAAAAGCTTCCCCCTCTGGTAGACGCATATTTGGAAACAATTGGTCTCGTTCCATCGCTGTATAAAGGGAACATTTGTCCAGTGTTTGAACTGGAATACGAGACCTTTTGCTCTAGATTGAACGTGAAGTCATTGAGGGATTATGCAGAAACCCCTGCATCGGTGGTTAATTCAATATTCCTTTCTGACATTGCGGAAATACACCCAAATCCATACTTCATTTTCACTGATGGCTCTAGGACCATAGAAGGAACGGGGTGTGCTTGGTATGATCCCCAACAAGGACAATGGAAAATGTACAAACTCCCACTTCAATTCACTATCTTCTCAGCGGAAGTTTTAGCAATTTATAAAGCCATCGAATATGCATGCCAAAGCAATTTAAACTGCGAAACAATTTTAATAATGTCTGATTCGAAAAGTGCGTTAGACGCCTTAAGAAACATAAACCTTAAAACCGTCAGCAGCTATCTAATCCTTTGGGTAGCAAAAAGAGTTCTCGACCTGAGAAAGAACAAAGGAGTGGAAACCGCATTCTTTTGGGTGCGAGGCCACTCTGGTATTGATGGTAACACAGTGGTTGATGGACTGGCTAAGCGGGCTATTCATGAGGGAGAGTCTATAGCTATTCCTATTCCCCTCCAAGAGGTAAAGCTGCAAATCAAAACGTTGGTGAATCAAAAATGGAACAAAGAAATCGAAAGCCTACACACAGGAGCATTTTTTACATCCATAAACCCCAACATCAATCGGTATCCTTGGTTTCATAATTCCGGAATGACAAAGAAAGACTGTACAATAATTACCAGACTCAGGGCGAACCATGGGATATGTGGCGCATACCTACATAAAATTGGAAAACGCGAGAATAGCAAATGTGAAAAGTGTTTTGTGAAAGAGGATCTTGAACATGCTATAATGATCTGCAAAAAGTATGCACCACAAAGAGAAAGGTGGTTTGTAAAAATGTATGCGATCAAAGATATCGAAAAGCCTTTCAACTACAAAACTTTATTGGCTTCAAAAAATAAAGGCATCTATTTATGTTTGTTAAAATTTATTCATAAGTGCGCGTTAACCATATGAGAATTAACTAAGTGATTTGTTATTGTTATTTATCTATTTGTTTGTTTGTTGGTTTATTTATTTGTATATTTATTTGTTTATTTATTTATTTATTTGTATATTTATTTGTGTATTTATTTATTTATTTATTGGGTGATTGATTTATTTAGTATGGTCTACTCTAGTTGACTTCGTGTCTGTATGGATGACTCTAACCAATGGGGGGGGGGTTCCGGGCTGGTGTCGGGAGGGCCGTCGGTCCGGCTGCTGTTTTCTTGTTGGGTGGAGAAGGGGGCCTCCAGAGCGAGTTTGCTCCGGGGGTTTGGGAGATGTGGACTTTTCCACATTATTTCGATGTTAGTGGTTTTTATCCACATTTCCGCTAAGACCCTCGTTATTGATAAAGAATATTCCTCTAAAGAAGAATACCCAAATGGCAGGCCCGTTGATCCGCCCGGCTGGTTGGCTGCGTCCGGGTGGGTGGACCTCTTGATACCGCCTAAATAGCAACCCTCCACATGTTGTAACACACGAATTTTAAAGTCTGGTGGCTAATGCGGAAACGTAAAGCCATTAAAAAAAAAAAAAAAAAAAAAAAAAAAAAAAAAAAA
>CM077112.1:19436751-19448150 GCA_039619505.1 Cimex hemipterus
AGAGAGAGAGAGAGAGAGAGAGAGAGAGAGAGAGAGAGAGAGAGTGATAGAGAGACAAGTGGTCAGTGTCAGTGAGGTAAGAGATAATTTGAAAGAGAAGGAAAAAATAGATAGATATAGAAGGAGAAACCTGAGAATGTGTATGAATAGGAAGTAAATATTGGAAATTGAAACAGTGTAACAAGTATTACGTTAGCATAAGAAAAAAAGGAAAATAAAAAATGAGACAAAGTGGATAAAAAAGAAAGGTAGTTAGGCATACATGAGAGGGTATGACGTATTTGTAGACAGTGCACAGCAAAAAATCTGTAATCTGTACGATTATGGGAGTGAAACCGAATTCATTGGAAACCGTATATTAAAGATAAATACCTTAACAAGAGCTGAATAGTGAGCTAGCGTCAGAAATACATAGTGATAAATAGATATTTTTATACATACACTTTTGTGTACAATAGTTTTATAGATAGGTAGGTGGGGATAGTGACAGAAAACATTGAAAGGCGGAAAATGCGTAGACAGAGAAGAGAGAGCGTGGGTAGATAGAGAAAGAATAAGAGAGTCAGTATAAGCATTTATAATAAGAGAAAAATAGAATGCATTGGCACAAGAAAATAAAAGAGAAAGCGGGAGAGAGAGAGAGAGAGAGAGAGAGAGAGAGAGAGAGAGAGAGAGAGAGAGAAAACAGGAATAAATGAAATGCAGCCTCACACGATTGAAGGATTTATTAATTCGATAATTTTAATTCTAAACATGTAAGTTTAAGTAATCATCTCATAACATGACGATTTGTGAAAGAAAATGGACAAGTTGAAGATTGTACAATGACATCAAAGATATAAAGAATAGGAAAAGGTATTATGCCAAACAGATTAAAGAAGAAAGTGATTTGACAGAGGTTCACAAGTAGTCATAAAAATAAATCGGTAGGAATAATAATTTACAATACATTATCATGCATAATAGAAGAGGAAGACAAAAACCATTAGATTTTATATAGAAAAATAACAAATATGCATTATAAACTTCAAGGTATACATAATATTTGAAATTTGTAAGTGTAAATTTAAAAACCTGAAGTGCTTGAAAAAAAGAACAAAAAATAGAGATGATTGATTGGTACATGGTACAGATGTTGATAGAAGGGATGATGTTATTTAAATCATTGCAATAAAAGACTAAGAAAGGAAGAAAGAAGAGCTAAAAGAAATAGGAGTAGTGGTGATACAGAATCAGAAAGAAGAAAAATGAAAACATACAAACATTATTTTACAATCTATATACTTAGAACTTCATCTATAAAAGTGAGACTATTCTAAAGCATTATTATCGTCATTTATTAAACATAACAATATGCCGAAAGAAATTGAAGTAAAAAATGTTGTATTATATATTACAAATGCCGTTTTGTAATATTGCAAAGAAATATATATCAAAAGAATATATTAATTCAAGCAGAAACTAAGTATTATTAAATGTGTATCAAGAAAAGGTAGAAATTTGATGAAAAAGTTTTTTCGTGCTTAATATAAAAGAAAATATAAATAAACACAGACAAGAATTCAGAATAGAACATGTACAGGTTTAAATATTAACAATTAAAAAAATCAGAAAATTTCGGAATTTGTATTAAGGAATAAAATAGAAATAGAAAACAGGTAGGAAATGGAAAAATTAATAAGTGGACAACATTCGTTCACGATGCAGAGTTGGAATAGTTGAATGAAAATTTTAATGATTAGAATTTATATGCTGAAAAGATATAAAGAAAATAATCAATTAACGAGAAAAGTATCTTCAACGAAGAAACAAAGTTTATAAATTAGAAAAATTAAACATGATTCAGCAAACAGCCATATAACCATTTAAGAATTACATAAAGAAAAACGTAACCGTACATTTTCTAACAGTTGTAGAAAAAGAAATGAAAACCTGAAAGATAGAATTAAAATAAAAAAATAGAGATGCACACATAAAACGAACAGTTGTGAAAAATTAAAACTAAAAAGACAGGAAGATCAGCAAATAGAACAAAACAAAAGTACAATTATTAAAAAAAAAAGCGAAAACAGTTAGTTGAAAAGGTTTTAAGAAGATTAGAATGAAACAATATAAAAGAATGTCTTAAAAGGCGAGTTTTTATTTGTGAGAAATATAGGAAGGTTTTAGCAACATTTGAATTCAAAAGCAGAGAAGAATGCAAGAAGTTAATACAGATAATAGGAACAACAAAAAAGAAGAAAAACCAGTGATCACTTGTTGAGATCATTACAACAAAAATTTAACGATAAGAATGATGTTAATCAAATAAATACAACATGCTCATATTAGGAAAAACAAGTAAATATAATAGTAGTAAGAATAAGAAGTTAAAATTAAGATCACAGGTACATAATAGCATTATTTTGATGCTTTTTTCCAATTTGAGAACTATCATTTATGAGTTTCGTAGAAAAGTAAAGAAAAGAGAAGGGCGCGCGGAAGAATGACGGATTTGTGGATAGAGAGAAAGATATAAAGAAGGAAGGAAAGAAAGAAAGAAAGAAAAAGTCGCGAAAGAAATAACGCATAGAAGATTATTTCATCGTAGATAAACCGTAGAATTCCGTGGATGTCGACGATGTCTAATCGCGAGACAGTTGCGGACTAACTTATGAAGAAGAGTATTTGTAAATAAATAGAAAATATAAGAAAAAAGAATAGAAATAGAGGAAAATATGAAAAAAAGTAAAACTCAAAAATGATTTTCTCAAATTATAAAAATTATAAATTTTACAAGACGGTTGATTATATCGGCAGTTAAAAAACAATATAAATATAAAAAGTGTACTTTAATATTGTATATAACATCAAGCAAAAGTATTTTTATATTTATAATAATAATAAAAAATTGTGATGGCATCAATACACAAAATAGAAAAGCAAATGAAAATTTTAACAGTGTTATCATTTGGAAACATGCAAGTGAAAACACTTCTTCAATGTTAATTTTAAAAAAATTAAAACTACTTTTATGATACCTACACATGCTTAAATCATATTACAATTAAAAGCAACTCAGTATAACTAAGAAATAAAAGTAACAACCTTGCACGCGATTATTTGTAAACAGTGCACTAGCCCAATAACACGAAGCATAACGCTTTTGCGTGATGTGAACTTAGGCTGAAGTCTCCAGTAAACTGTGCAGTGAACAAAGCTGCTTTTACGTATTAATGTTCTGTTATACATCACGGCGGTTTATTTATAATCCATGCGTAAGACACAATACAATTTAGTAAAATATTATAAAACGAAATAATTTTGGCAAAGTATAGTTTTAACATGCTTAAAAATCGTTTGTACAACGTCGATATAGATCTTCAAGGACATGCCAAGTGATATAAAAATTTAACAAAGATGGAGGAAGAGATAAAGAAAAAAGAGAGAGAGCATGCTTATTAATTTAAATCGAAAGGTTTTATGGTAGAAAGAGCATATAGATTTCATGCTATGAAAGGAAAACGAAAAGTTAGTCTAAAAGTGGGACAACTGTCCAATGAAAAACTGTGCTCGAAAGGTGGCGCTTGTTTTAAGCGGTAAAACGTGGAAGGGTCGGTCGGTGGTGAGTGATGAGGACGGGGAAAAACGTCGGCCACCCTGTAACCGGAAGTGGAATATCGAACGGTTCGACAAGACCTTCGGTACAGTTATGGCCGGGGTTCGTCATTATTGTATTTCCATTGACTTACTGGGGAGGGTATTTGGAGGTGGTTATTTCTTGGCAATTCTGAAAGCTGTGAAGGTGGTGGAGGGTGCGGCTCGGTCGTTATCTGTCGCGATGTTCACCCTCCTGTCCGCGAGCCAAACTCCTGTCTGATCGCCGACTTCCAGCTCTAGGAGGATCTGGTTGGACCCGCCGCCGCTCTTTTCACCTCCTGCAGATGCGACCTCCGTCCACGTCGAGCCCTTGCCGGCTCCCCTCTTCTTCAGAATGATCCTGAAACATGTGACGATCTTATTGCGGAGAAAAAAAACTGAAACATCCGTCCATCTTATTTTCGACATAGTATTATGTACTATATTTTTATGGTAAAAAGTGAAAACCTAGCACCTGCGATCATCTTTTTGACGAGATAATTTTATAAACTATATTATTTATGGTAAAACTTGCTGTAATATATGTTTTGTGGATTATTTAAGAAACATCTGCAGTATTTAAAACTGATGTTAGGGGAAAAACGCCAATTAACTGTCCAATAAATGTTTTTTGAGGGCCGCATAATGCAGGCTTGCCAGACATTCTCTCATAGACCTCGCGGCCGTGAGTTCGATCTCACCGTTGCCCCTCGAATTTTTCTACA
Source organism: Cimex hemipterus (assembly GCA_039619505.1). NCBI lineage: Eukaryota > Metazoa > Arthropoda > Insecta > Hemiptera > Cimicidae > Cimex > Cimex hemipterus. The sequence continues at coordinate 19,441,095 of CM077112.1, forward strand.
CGCTTCCTTTCCCCCTAAAAATATAAAAATCAATCAATAACGGATGTTCCCTGGCCATAAGGCATACGGAATGTAATTACGTTTCTTCATTAATAGATGATTAAGGGGCGTCGGTCGCCACAAAGTAAAGGTCCGGGGTTCAAATCCAGCGGCTCTGCATTCAAACCCGACGTACTTGCAAATGGGCTTTTTTTTAAAAAACACCAGCACCCTGAGGGTGTCATATTTGCTGTTTCGAACCCTCGAAAAAAATTATCCCCACGTCGTTTATAGTAGTCGGTTAACCGTGAATTCCAACGGCTACTATTGAAGATGACTATGTTTCTCGTTTACCAAAGACATGTGTTTGTCATGTTCGCGTGTATCAGAAATGTTCCTTTTCACTCTCTCTCTTCCTCGGCACTTTCTCGAGTGGTTTTTTGTCTAATTTCGTCCAGATGTCGAACAGGATGATTTTCACTTCTGCCCGACAGCGACCTTTTATCAAAGCCATCTTGTCTCGACGAGAAAAAGGAACTTTCTTCCTCCGCGGCTAAATAAAACGGTGCCACTTTCCCCTCCGGCTAATGGGTCAGGTCGATACGATACGACTTTCGTCCTAAAGCTAGAATTATAAAGGAAAATTAAGGGTGCTGTCAGCGCGTTAAAAGTTAGCAGGATCGATGCGAAACTTTAACCTTAGAAAATAAATAAACAACGAGCTTAAGTAGGTCAATTTTATGCCGATTGGCGGTTAATATTAATAACGAATATTTGTTACTTAGTAGTCCTGCATAAAACATTTCGTAAATATTGAATTTTACTGTAATGGTAGTTCTTTCTAACCCTAAAAAGCCAGTCGATTAGTCAAATTATTGTAGAAGATAGATTTTGCTGATTTTTTTTTTAAACTTCTGTTAATATTTATGGCTTATCAAGAATCAAAGTAGTAAACTATTCGCAATCGCAGAAAAGGAAGAAACCACCCCATATCATCTTTTAATATGGAATGTATTTTGGGTAACGTCTGGAATAGGCAGACGCTCGCTCAGAGGACGATCTTCAAGTCCATATATTGCCATGATCCTATTCTTGGGAGAAAAAAAAATACAAATTTAATCTTCGATTTCAGAATTATTCCAAAAACGATAAAAGGAAAAATGGATAAAATGTAGAGAAACTAGACATAGTAAGATGATGCTAAAATAATCCTAGCCGATATTGACATACTCTCTAAAACAACCAGAGAAGTGTTAAGAAAGGGCTTTTTACTATGTAGTTACTGGTATCTGAGAAAATAACATCAGGCATAGAGAGAGCATAGATATTAAAAGAGATTACACTGTGAAAAAATTCTCATAAGATGGGATAACCAGGAAGTTGTTAAAGAATTATTATTCAAAAAAATAACATCCAATTATCTGAAACAAATATATTAGATACCAAGAATAGTTTTGTTGTTTTTTCTCTAAACTTATTCTTGAGATAAACGAACAAAAACAAAAACAGAATCCTCCAACTCAAATGAATGAAAAGACAAAAGAAGAACTGGATTAACTCTAGAGGTACGAGACTCAGTAAACCTGTTCTAAAGTTAGAGATTGGTAACCTCGAGGTGTGATAGGACTATATACTGGTCATTGGCATCTGAGAAAACATCTAACCAATATGGACATATTCAATGGCCCAAAAGATAAAAAAAAGCCGACCTATCATCTTCGAATGAGAAGCAACCGCTTAATACAGAAATAACCGGGGATAAAATGAAAGCAACTACAGCAGCCTCAGTTGATGATCTAGTAATCCTTAAAAAGGGATCGAATCGACGGTCTGTACGAAGGAACTTGGAAAGTACAAAAGTACAATAAACACGACTTCCTAATATCATATTCATCATGAGCAAAGGATTCGGGGTGTCTTCATGCTTCCTTTGAAGCAATATTAAATGATTATCCCACTAGGAGGTTATGCACTGGAGTAGTAGAACCAGCTACCGATATTATCTTTGAATTCGAAATAACCACTCAATGGAGACATACCCATGCAAGCTAAGAAAACCCAAGGAAATTGTATGACAGTCATTGGCCTAATATGTGAAGGATCGAGTCGTTTGACTGATTTAAGGAATTAGGCAAATACAATAAACGAGAAGAACTTTTCTGATACCTACATCACACCAGACCGCATCTCACGATATTTGAATAATTATCCGTTAACGGTCACTAATCTCTACACATATACTAGAAGGCTGCAGTGCTTGGGCAACTACTTCGTAGCAACCATCATCATCATTAACAACACATAAAAATATTGGTGTATCTCATCTACGACTATCCTATTGCAGAACTTAACTAAGGAACCAGGAAAGTACAATAAACCGGAAGACTGGGGCGCTTGGGAAACAAAAACTCCCACTTCAGACTATCCATACTCATCATTAACAGCACATAATAATGGTGGTTTATGTTAACTATGTCCACCCTAAGTCAAATGCACCAGAACGCTGCAATGCTTGGGGAAAAACCCCATCCTAGTTTCATCATCATAAACCGCAGCATCTTAAAGGTTTATCATTAAGGTGGGATTTAATAAATCATTTCATTTGTGTTCTAATCCTACAAATGAGAGCCACGGTCATCTTTCAACAAACCTTTCCTTGCACAACGATTAGCCAGTCTTCTCGGTTTGGCTTTGTGCGGAACCCCGATCGATTTCCTTCTCAGTTTTGTATTACAAAACGAGAAAATGATGTCGCAAAAATTAAAAAATAAATAAACAAAAAGCTTTCTAGCCACAGTAAAAAATAAAATCTAAATTAAATAAATGCTTTTCGAATTCTTTCAAAAAATTGAACAACCTCAATGCGGTTTAGCCTTTAAAGAAATATGTTGTTTAGCGAAAGTAAACAAATAAGTAGGACGAGTTCGACAAGAGTGAAACTCACAATTCGATTTCATCTGGAAAGTAACAGGGTGTCAAATCGGTCGGTACGAAAGTAGAACCGGTTCGAGAAAGTAAATAACATCCGCCATGTTAAGTCCCGCTTCTGAGGCTGGCATGAAAAGTTAATTTTTTTATTAATCGAGCCAATATGCGTTATAAAAATTCAAAGTCTTATTCTCGCTCGTTTTAGATCCAGAGTAAATGTTAAATTTTGATGGTGTTTGCTCCGCCATTACGTGTTGTGCTTCGAACAACCGAAGAGTCACGAACAGATCTGCTTTTAAATCAAAACTAGGCGCAATACTTCGACCCACATTGGTCAATGTTTTAGCACAACAGGCATTTTATTGACTAGTTCATTTGTTTAATAATAATTTGCATAATAGTATTGCCAAGTGTTCTCAACCCCTCGTCCGCCTCTTGTATGACAAGAATTACTTTCGTAAGTCACTTACTGGGTCCGTTTGTACTCGCTTTAATGTTTCTCAATTGGTATTTGGTTTTGCTCAATTTTCATGTAGGACCTATTTTTGACAGTTCACTTTACATCCTGTTGCGATTTAATCCACTTAACATTGAACAAAATCGTAATAGTTCATGGTAGTGTATGAGGACTTTTGCTTGTGGAGCATCATAATTTTATTTAAACAAATTCTTTCCGAAAATATAAAATTATCAGAGTGTAGTTTATGATTTTCACGCAAGATCTGGCATTTAGGGTTGATAATGGATGCTGATTGAGAGTTAGTAATGCCATCTTGAACCGGCGTCTTCACTAGCAGGTTTGTAGAATTGCTCAAACGCCTTTTGGCATTTCGCATTTTCAGTGAGGAATTGACCTAAACGTTTGATTGGATTATCAATAAAAATGGATAAGTCAAAAACAAATTTTTTTAAGATCTTTTGCAATTTTAAAGTTCAGGACTTATTCGCAAACTGTGGTGACCCGTCTTTTGCGGTTTTTTTGAGAGGGGGATTCTCTAATTCCTAACTCATTCCTCCCTGAAGATGGCGCATTGCCGATAGGCGCTTATGTAAATAAAAAAAAAACCAGCCAGTGAAGACGCTCAGTATTTATATTATTTTCCTCCAAACTGTTGAAAAGGTTGAAATGGATTTAGTTTAAAAAAGCAGATGGGTCATTTTGGTAAGAATAGTAACATATGTTATATTATTTTGTTCTTACTGAAAACGGTGTTAAACTGACACACCTTTTAGTTTTAAAACTCGCGAGTATCGACGGACCGAGTGTCGGTCCAAACACCCACTCAGAAAGTACATTACTTTAGAATTTTTAATCGAACCGTCTTCTTTGAAAGTGCCTTTAATAAAATTTAGTTTTCACTTTAACAATTTTGACAGATAGATGCGTCAAAGTGGATTGGATAGGTCGTTAATCAGATTCGCCCGACCATTTCAGTCAGAGATTAGGTCATTACCTTTAGCCGTAAAAACTCGTTTTAGTGAAAGACGATAATCTACCTCGTGTTGGGAGTATTGCTGTAGGCGGCAAAGGCTATGTGGTAGATCCCGGGGCAATGGACTGTAAACTCTCCCGTCTCCCTGCTGAATCCGACGCCCCTGTCGACGAGCGTCGTCCTGTAGCCGATCAGCCCGGTGTCGTGCACTTGGTGGGTTCCAACCCCGCTGAAGCCCACGGCACCCGAACAGTCGGCCGCTGTCGCCAGCTTCTGCTGCCCATGGATTCGAGGCGCCTCCGGGTCAGCTGCGAGGATGTGTCCTACGACTGCAAGCAGCACTAACGCCGTTTGCATTCTAGAACAAAAAAAAAAGAATCGGTTAACCTTTTTGTAGGTAAAAAGAATATGATGAAAATCAAAAGATTGAACCTCGGCGAAAGGGTTATTGTCAAATAGGACGCCTCTTGCGACACTTGGAAAGTCTCTAGTCCCAACAGATGGTGTAATGATTCATTCTTTTATCCTATATACGATCTTTTATATCGGCTCCTACCTTCTTACTTCTTTTTTTCCCGAATCTTTATCGCCTTGGCACGGCGTTTAAAGAAATATCAAACTATCTCGACAATTAAGAGACAATGGGGGATTTTATGAAAAGCACAGGGTCTTTTAAAAAAAACTCGAAATTACACAAGATTTTTTAAAAAATCTGTTGACAAATGTATTTTTTATGCAAAACTGTAAGGAAAGAAGTGTCCTTGGCGCAGATGACCATGATTACAATGGAATCATTGTGTTACGGTACAGTTGTGCAACTATTGTCATGTAATGGGGCCCAATTGGACGTTGTATCGTACAAACACATCTTAACTTTAATAAATCAATTACACGCACAAAAACACAAAAATTAAAATCATTCACACATTAAACTAATATGCGAATTAAACGAAAATTTTCCTTTTAAACTATTTCTGCACACACTATGTGCCAGTGGATGAATCAACGTTCAGTCTAAATTATCCCAAAGACAAATTTCGATGTATTTGCGAATGATTATTACTTTTTAACTGTCAGGCTGATGTAATTAAATTACGGTCGTGCATTAGAAAGGCTTATTGCGGAAGGGGATATTGTTGTCATGAACATGAATTGAGCAATGGAAAAATAGTAGTTGGCCAACCCGGGACCGCTCGTACTATGATGAAAATACCTCTTGAAACGAAATCGTAAACATTTCGAATTCGTTATTAAATTAATAATTAAATTATTAATGTAAATTATTCCGATTCTGCTGTAAAGCTGGTGGAATTTTATTCGTCTTACTAGATATAGAGAGACAACAGATAACTTTCTGTTGTATGGGAGTTCCGCAAGAACAGTATTCAGCCTACAGCTGGATGGAACCCACACTCCACTTTCCACACTTACACATTTATGTAGAAAGGTTGGCCAACGGACTCCTGTGATAAAAGGAATTAAGCCAGATCTACGGAGAAACCATCGCAAAATTCTGCTAATCAAAATAAATGAAATAGTTCTAACAATATCTGCCGAAATGAAAGAAAAATTCAACATTGATCACTCCGATGGGTCATGGTTAATAGAGACCTTTGGAACAAAGGTAGCCCAAAGTTTCACGAAAGGGCCCAAATGAGTCGAAGATGGAACAAGCTGCAGGAGTAAAACGGCCAAATTCCATTCGACAAACCTCAACAATTTTCCAAGCTGAGCTCCATTAAACTTAAATTTATGCGCAGGAGTTAATAAAGGAAAATACATCTTCATAGATTTACTGGTATAAAGGCACTAAATGCGCATTTTTTCATCTCCAAACACGTCTGGGAGTGTCTGCCTAATGACTCACAAAGATTTATAAATTTCTCAAAAAGGAATGCGAAGGAAATCCTGTCTCTATCTCTCTCAGTAGGCAGGATTTGAGAAAAATTATAGGCTTCCCGACCACTGCCTTCTTAACAACCACATAAACAAAGACTGGCAAAACAAAAACGGAAACGTGCCGACTATGTGAGGAGGACCCAGAGGCATTAGCACATATTCTTTGTAGCTACTTTGCTTAGGGCGGGTTTTATAGCTAAAATACGAGGAAAGCGCTTAGTATTATAGAGAAAAGTGCGCTTAACATGGTTATAATTTATAGGCATTCGAAAATAGATCTACATGGTCGCAATGAGGAAAACATTTTACAATCCTGATTCAACCCTCAAACTTAAAAAAATTAAGAGAAATACAACCAATAAAAATCTGATTTTGTAAATATAATGGCCGTACCGCAAGGATGAGTAAATATAATTTATAAGCGTACGCTTGTCGGGTTGATAATGACTACAGCAAATCTGTTTAACCTTAGTAAATAAGTATACTGCAAACGAAAAACTCAACTTATGGCGTTAAAATAGGCCACACATATTTAATTAAATAAAATAAACTGCTCAATGTGTAAACCTGATTTATATTCTGAAACGTGTATTGTAAACAACTTTTTGTAAATTTAGAAGTGAGAATAACGTACAAGGACATAAAACTAGATCTCAAAATAAACTTGTCACTAAGGAAAACAATCTGAAAGCCACACCTAATAACGCAAAATGCTGGATGGTGAAATATAATAATGACTTCTCTCACTCACTCACACTCTCTCTCTTTCTTTCCCTCTCTCTCTCTCTCTCTCTCTCTCTCTCTCTCTCTCTCTCTC
>CM077112.1:19463935-19549399 GCA_039619505.1 Cimex hemipterus
ATATTTATTTATTTTATATTTATTTATTATATTTTGGCAATTTATATAAAAAAATGTATCCATAAAATATATTCAGTTGATTGGAAAGTAGAACGGCGAAATAAAATATTAAACCACGGAAAATTTCAACGTTGGATTTTTTTTATAGTTGTTATTTACATAAACTGGCGGAAACTTGTCCGATATCTTAGAGTGTAGAATCATCAAAAACATTTGGTCCAAATCCGTGACTTACCTACTCGGTCGTCCCTTTGTAATATATTGGAATACATAATTCGTCACCGAGCGACAGGATACCGGAGGAAAAAACTACCTCCGGGCAACCTGCCCAAAATTAACAATTTTTTGTTCGGGTTAAAAATTCTTATTTATTGGGCTTGAAAAATCATAGAACGATTGAACGCATAGCCGATTGATTAGCTTGTCAGACCCCGTGAGACTACTAACCGGCCACTGGAATCTGAGAAAACATGTACATAACATGGGCATATACAATGATGATCCCATTTGCGGGCTAGGATATGAGGAGAAGGAAACAGCCACTCATATCATCTTCGTATGCGAAGCAACGGCTCAATGGAGGTTCAATCTAACGTATAAAAACGACTCAGAGAACCACATTGAAGCAATAACAGTCAATGATTTGATACTTCTGAGAAAAAGGATCGAGTCCATTGACTACCCAAGGAACTAGGAAGGTACAATAAGCCAGAAGGCTGCAGGTGCCTGGGGTACACAAACCCCGCTCCCTAGTATCCTTTTCCACCATACCATACCATATCAAACCAGACCACGCGGTCGTGAGTTCTATTTCCTCCATCGACACTGGCATTTCTGGCCTATCCTCCTCTACCAAATGCTATTGTTTATAAATGATATTGTACCCAGATTAATACGGGAAACATAAGATTATTAAAAAATAACATTGAAATACAAAAGTATATTAAAACAACAATCGTGTAAATTAGTTTTTTAAAATTCTCGGTTGCTAATGTTCATGAGCAAGAACTCTAGGACACGTTCTAATATTTTTCGATCTAGTATAAAAAAAAAGTTTATGAAATCGGTGATCCCACGTCCTTAGCCTCTCAAAGCAAGTACACAAAAGTCTTGTTTTTTGAAATCTGTAAAGTCAAATAGTGGTTTGTTCTTTAAGAATTAGATATCAAAAAGCTTTTTTAAACAATTGACTCAAATCAAAATCATGATGGTTAAAAAATTGACCAGGATATGGTAATTTGGTTTTGGTAGTTATTCAATTCAGGCCTGCTCATCAGCCCTGCATCAACAATGAATGAGCAGGATATGGCAGCTTAAACTTTCTTCACCCTAATAATGTCCGTTATTTAAAGAACGAATATACAATCTTTTGTCGAAAACAAATCATTGACGGTTTCCTTGAAGAAAATTTAACAATATAATTCAGGACCATATGCGGGGCTCTTGGAAATCATTGACCCACAATTAAAACCCTGTCACATGTGGGTCGTCTTCAAATGTATACAAGTTATGTCCAAAAATATAAACACACATGGAACATTAAGTATTCGAAACGTGTTTTAAACAACAAGCGGAAATAAATCTTAAAATTCTGTCAGGAAGGGAATGGATCAAATTTTGAAGTTAACCCTAATCAAATTATTATTTTCAAGTTGTCGAACAAAAAATATTCCTGTTTTTAATGCTGTTGTCGTTGTATTTAGATACAGGAAGTAGACGGCGGTGGCGAAGGTCGGCTATTATTTTGTTTGAACAGCGATATGACCCGTTTTGAATACAATGTGTGGCTTCATTTCGTAAACAAAACTTGGATAATTAAACGTAATTTACATTGAAATCGAAGTCAAACGGCTCGTTATGGCATCAAGACTTTTTTAACTTAGTTATCTTTTATATTTCCATTTACGAGACTATCTTTGATATTAGACCGTTTAAGATTGTTTAAAGTAAGAGGTGTTTATAAAGATAAATATATGAAAAAAGGCTCGTTTATCTAATACGGGTACACAAGGAAACTTTGGACGTCACAAAGGACCAAGAAGAGGTCCTAGGCTTATAATGGATAAATTTTAAATATTTAGTTGATACAGATATAAACAGGCTACGCTTTCATATGATGAAAGTGTCAGGTGCATGGTTCTCATTCCCAGTGCAATATGGTCGAGGGTTTGTTAGTAAGACAATCGTTTGTGTAATAACTCTAATTAACAGTCACCTTCTACTGATAATTACAGTTTTGACAAGTGTTGGCCAACCTCAACCTCCGAGGTGCTTTGCCGGTTTTGTGGTCAGGGGGGAAAATTGAGAGTTGCCGAGAAACAGGACTCGGGTGACCGATCCTTCGTCATTGGTAACGGGACCGCAAGGACGAAACTCGGCTTGTACGACCGTTAAATTCTCTTCTGAGTAAAAAAAAAACAAAAAACAAAAACAAGTTTAACTTTCACTACTTAATACCATGGCGATACCTTTACAATTGAGGGACGAAAACTTTGAAAATGCAGCAAAACCAATTTTCTGAGTTAGAACTGTCACAATTGAACAGAGGAAGTGCTTTTGTGTTTGTACATGAAAGAATGATGATTTTTTTGCAATTTCCTTTTCCGTTTAATGACACGGAAAGTCACATAGTCATAATTTGTAAAGTGGAAACATGGGCCATTTTATTTATAAAGCGGATAATATTGACTTCATCGTCTAAAATTTTTAATAATGCATTCATTTTTAATTATATCATCAAATTCAAAAAAGGCTATCAAGGATCTGTGAAAGTTCCACTACTCTATTGATTAGTTAGAGTTAGAAAAAATGCATTCCTCCATTCTTTGGGCTCCTGACAACCGTCCAAATAATAAGTATACTGTTCATTTCAAAAACCGCCAATTCTTACGCGACGAAGACAAATGACATCTATCATAATATTTTGTCTAGTTTCCTGGAATAGTTCGGCCCAAGAGTATACTGGAAAGTGAGAAATCTTTGTGGGATAATTTTTTGTACGAAGGGATTTTGAAGCCGTGTGAAGGGATGGTTGGAGAGTTCGTAAGAAACATTGTCTATAATTCTGAGGACATTGGATTGAAAGGACTGTATCTTTTGTACGTTGGATGATTTGGCGTTTTGTTTCTAGTCTGTGTATCCGGATTGGGTTTAGGATTGTTTTGTACATCAGTCTGTTTTTCATTGAATCGTTAGATATGCATGATAAACTGTAGAGTAGTCCGAAACATTGAACATTATATGGATATTGTTTTAGTCAGGTGTGTTCATTCTTGGTTAGTCTTGAGTCCACACGGCATCCAAGGTAGAGACGCAGTCTATTTTTGTGATGGTAATATTAGCGTATGAGTGGTATTACTTCGAAGGGTGATTGATACATGGGTGATTTTGGTTTTGAGCCTTAAAGTGTTTTCTCCATTCAGCCATTTGCGGTTCACGTGGCTGAAGCCCCTCCAAGGATAGTATACCTGCGTCGTCGGCAAAGGATGGTGAAGCGTGAAGGTGTAGTGTTGAATTGTAGAGGAGTAAAGGATCGGTTTAAGTACGCCGCCCTGAGATACTACCGCTCCCAGAAGTCAAGATTAGGCCAATCCTTGACAGATTCTATTGGTGATACTAGGTCGAAAAATTTTTCTCCCGTGTACGACCGTTCGTGCGAATGTGTCCCAGAAACCGAAAAAATGATTTTAATTAAATCCATTACACTTCGTAGTCCGATTGACCAATTAACATTTTTTAATTAATTAATATTTACGAAAGGAATTAGTTAAGAAAAAAAGTCAGTGTCATGTACGGGATTCGAACCCACGACCTTCGGCTAAATTCCCCGCTACTCTCAATCAAATAGATTACACGACATTTGAAAAATGGCAAAAAGGCGGGAAAATTTAAAGGTTGAGATGGGAAGTTAGTGTCCGAGTGGATCGAGGTCGCGATAGCTCAAGCGACGTATCAAATCGAAGGCCGTGAGTTCGAATCCCGCTCGTGACACTGACTTTTTTCTCTTAATCAATACCTTTCACATATATTAATTAATTAATTTAATTTTCTTGTTTAACACGGTTTTCTGACTTATTCTCTACGAGTTTCAATGAAATTATATATTACCCTATACGGTTTTTTGCCTGACTAAGAAAACAAGTGCCAGACGGTATTAAATGAGACTCGATGCATAAAAGGAGTTATAAAAACCAAAAGGCGGATCTCGTAAAACAGGCCCAAATATTTTTGTTTAAAAAAATTTAGAGGGGTCTCACTGAAAAAGTTAAATAAGGCTTATGTAATATCTATGGTATAAATACACATATTCAATCGTTTATATTTTCTTCAAAATTGCTTCCCGTTTCTAAATACAATATAAATAACAATTTACTTAGAATTTAGGTCTCTGCACGCCTATGCATAGCTCCTAGATCTGCCTGTGTAGGATCTCTTTCACTTAAGGAAAATGTTTTGGATTTTTCCCGTTTTTGCTCCAACTAGTAAGTTTTGTGAGTTAATGTTTTTATTTTTTTTTTTAGTTCCTTTCTAAAAGTTTTGGATGGAATCAGAATTTTTTCATTTTGTGTTCCAATTAAAATCATACAGACCAACTGAAGATGGCGAAACTTATCTGACGGACCAACCCAGTGTGGAAATGCTCATTATTCTAGTGTTTCTTTCACTTTTCAACCTGTGTATTTGCTGTTGTGTGAAGCAACGACTTGTTTTGTTTCTAGTTTATAAATTGTAAGCTTCTTTTTCCACCTCTCTCTGCGATATAATGTCGACCTAAACGTTGCCAATACCATGCATATATACGTGAAATATTTTCACATTACAAATCTGGTAGTCAGATGACCCAAAAACAAATGAAAGGGCAGATCGGGGGCTTTAAATCATCATCATACTTGTAACCCGGTTGAGCTTTCTGCAACCAAGTCCACCAACGACTACCATTTCACTTTTTTTGTACACGCCCTCAACAATACCAATCAAATTCCTTGGGGAAATACCTTTCCGTCTTTTAAGTTGAAATACATGCCAACAATACTTGTCTCTTCTAAAATCTTAAAAGAAGTTAACAGTTAATTTTTTTTTAATTTAGCAGTTTGTGAAAGATTTTGTGTTTGTTTTGTACATTGAAAATTCTATAAGGGTGTCTATTATAGGCAATTTAATACTCTTTTCAATGCTAATAATTAATAATCTTTTCTATTTCCCCCCAAAAATGAATACTTCAGGAGCTTCGAGATGATTTTTGACAAAACCAGTAGTTGGTTGAAAAGAATATAAAATGTAATGAATATCTTCGAAAGGATTTAGAAAGGGTTCATGGTTAATATATTTTTGTAACTATGGAGTCTGAAATTCACTGTAAAATTATAGGACGCGCTAGTTTTTAATAAATAATTGACAGACCTTTCAGGTTTGGTGGCCGATTTCAATAAAACAAGTAAATATTCAGAATTAGTCGTACGGTTTATAAGTGTGCCTGTACTGCAAATTTATCACTTCTCATAAAACTATTTTATAAACACTCTTTTTGACGTTTCGGGTGAAATTATACGTGAAATAAAATTTTTCTCAAGAAGTTAATCTTCGAACTTACTGACCTAATTTCAACCGAGTTACTTATGTGAGCGGTGTATTTGTTTTTGTTATAAAATTGGGGGGTAACATTCCAGTATCGAAATATACGGGCTAAATACCTTGGAGTACTCAATAGATGCATCCTTCTCCAAAGCCAACCGGCGATATGATGCCCCTTCTCTTCCCTCGATTAGTCTGATCCCGGAATTTATTTTGATTTTTTGTCTTGCACATAATGTCGACCGGTACCCAAGGAGATCGAGAAAGGGTTGATAAAGCGAGCTGGAGGGAGTCGGAACAAGGCCGACTTGTGCCGCCGTGCCCACTCGATGGCTCGACATTTCCACTCATTGGAATTGGCCGAGAAACGGAAAGTTGTTCAACAGATTGAAACGGCCTCCGAGAAAAATGCACACCGTTAATCCTTTGTACCACCCGTTAATTTATCATTTTTCTCTTTTTTGAACCGGCGAAGTAGGAGCGTCGAACCACAACTCGCTCACCTTTATTTTCCCCACATACAAGACAATCTTGTCTTATTGGAATTACACAACCCTGGACGACTTTTTATGAAACAGTAACTTTTCCCAAGGTGAACGAGAAGATCTAGAATTGCAAGTTACATAAATACCAAAAGGTGCCTCGGGGCTAATTTCGGCGATAAAAATAAAACTTAAGAAGAGATTAGATCAGATAAAAGTTTATGGTTTTGATAATATGTTAATGAAGTCTGTTATTTAATATTACTTATTTCAGTTTATTTTCGAATTTTAAGCCAGTGGATTAAGTTAATTGCAATTTGTGCTTTAGACTGGCCCTAGACTATCAATTGTATTGTACAATATTTTCTAGCTTTTAAGGTTAATATTGAATTTTTCTCAATGATTGAACAAAGACTGAATCACTTTCATTTTTATTGCACCAGATGTATGACTGTTGATGACTGTTTTTTGTAAAAAGAACCCGCGGTTGCTTATTTATTTAATATTAGAGGATTCGGTCTCAAAAAGCAGTCTTCCGCAGCTCCAGGAGGAGTATAGGATTACTGACCAATATTCAATTTGGTTGTTGTCAAAATAATATATACAAACAGTGGGACGCTGCAACTAATGTGCGCACTTGCAATTATTTACTCACCGTTGTCAGCTTAATTAAAAATAAGCCTAAAACAAATAGAAAAGGCCGAAAAACCTGAAAAATCGCATGACTGAAAAAGCCTAAAAGATAGTGTTTCGTTTCTCCCTATAGTGTTTATATTACGCCATATTTTTTAATTTCGTCCAGCGTGAAAACATTGACGTTTATTGGCCATTCTTGCGTGATGTGGTTCAAGATATCGTTCAATAATATTGCACAATAAAAGTATGGTTCAATGTGATTGTAGATCTAGGGTACGACAGCTTGAAGAGAAGTAATCTTTTAAAACATGGACTGGAGTAGTAGAAAGAATGTTGAGGTCGTCGTGGATGATGGTAGTGACGTAGTATGGGGGGTATGACGATTTCTCTGAGGATTTTCGATTGGAAGGGCTGGATGCTGGATGCTATAGCTATGCTTGTTATGCGTCGCCGAACCCCACAATTCCACTTCTTATGAGCTCACTTTTAAAGTAGTCAATCATTATACAGATACTAGAAAAAATTAAAGAGTGAAAACAATATTAAAAACATATATTCAATGCAAAAATTTATCATTGACAAATGTGCATTGGCCATACGCACTTCGTAGAGAAAAATAATCTAAATTTTGAGACACTAAGGTTTTACTTAATCGAGTCTAAGGCGAATCCTACCTAACCTAATTTTAACTCTGCCAAACTTATCTTAAACAGTCCCTATCCTTAAATATATAATTCCATAAACTAAATCTAACGTTAAATAACTTAACCTAATCCGTTTCTTATATTAATCTTAATGAACTTAATGCCAACCTTTTCCATCTTAACCTGACTAGGCTATAATCTTAACCTAACTTAAACCAATATAATTAGACTACTCGTTTATCTGTCATATATAAAATGATTCCGATTCAATTTCCGAGCCCTCTTTTTTTGTTAAATTTATAATTTCCTCCTCTTTCGCTCTTTCTATCTCACATTCTCTCTCTCTCTCTCTCTCTCTCTCTCTCTCTCTCTTTCTCTCTCTTTCTCTCTCTTTCTCTCTTCCTCATTCTCTTTCTCACTCTACTTACAATACTTGACTTTATGTCTTTGTTTCCTTCTTTGATACTTCATTTATTTCTTAAACTAAACGTTTTGTTTACCATCTGTGACGCGTTATCCAGTTGGAGATCGCTCTGAAACAAATAACAAACTCATTAACTACTTGAACTGGTTTTCAAGGTAAAATAGACAAGTTAAATTTCATTTTAATTAGTATAGGTATTTATTTTATTTTTTATCAATAGAAAAGTTTTACAGTAAAAAAATAAAAAATAAAATAAAAATAATCCATAAGGGCAATTTGAAAGAAAATAAAACTCAGTTTTGAGGAATATATCCCCCTTTATTAGGACTTTAAATTTAGCAAGATTACCGAATTGAACATCAGTTGGTTTATTTTATGAGTAAAACCTCAGCTGAGATAGAATCTCGATTTTCGGGGGTGATTATTTTCAAAGGCGCGCTCCAGAATTGCCAGGAAAGTTTGAACTGGAGTGATCATTGTCACGCAAGTGTTCATTTTGTATGCCAAATTAGTTATAATCCGGGGGTTTGCGATGCAAATCTCCCACAGCGCGCTGTTATAAATAACCCAGGGCACGAACCACAATCGCGAAGTGGATCCGACAAAAATTTACCTGATAAACCATCAAAAAGCCATTGCGGCTTTGAATAATTAAATAAAAATACTGAGGGTTTACTTTTCTCAAACGAGAGGCATTAAAATAATGAAAGTAATTTCGTTTCAACACTCGCGGGTCGATGCTTTTGAAAAAAAGCTCATTTTTACGCGCAGAGCAGTTAGACTCGAACCAACACCTCTACCTTACATTGATGATCACGAGTGCCAACCCCTTAATCGTTGCGGCCACCGACGTCCCGATGAATATAAATATAATCAATTTAAGTAAAATATATGTAAGTTTTTCATATAATTCGACGTAGCCCATGTTCTTTGGGATTTATGGTCAAACGTAAAATTCATGCCGCTTTGGTACATAAAAAGGCATTAGGATCAAAGAAATACCAAATTTGTTGTTCCCCACATTACCAACTGACTCACGTTGTGAATGTTTCATCAGGAAAAGGCACGGACATCGAAAGTAAAACAAAACCTGTTTCTCAGGATCGGTCGTGTGAATTTAGACAGCCCTGACTGAATTTCTGGCAATGGTGCAAAATAATCACGGATCGAGGAGCAATTTTACGATTGGCGTGAGACGATTTTATATCTATTTTATGATTTTCGTAACATTGGCAAGTTTTTGAAAAATAACTTGTGCAATAGAAATCTCGGAACGCGAGGCCATTACGTGAAAGCTATGAAATCGCAAATAAATATCTGGCGACAAATTTTACTTATAGATCCCAAATAAAGATATTTATTAATGTTTAAACCTGAAAGAAGTTTTCTTTTTCTTTAAGTAGTCATATTGGACAATTTTCGTAATAAAAGGGTTGAAATAATTCAAATTTTCGGTTAACGGTTTCATTCTGAGAACAGCCATCAACATACAAGGAAACTATCTCCAAAAGAGATTTTCTGTAAAGATCCAAAACGGACAACCAACATTGAATAGTACTTTTCATCAAGGGTGGTGAAATTTGTTCTGTAAATTTATACTTTTACCGTGTCTATTTAGAATGTGTGCCTGCTGTTTTTCAAAGCACATTATTGGAGGCCGGTTTGTTTAGCACATTAATGTATCTCAAGGCTGTACACTTTTTGACTTAAAACTAATCATGTTGAGTAAACCACATGGTTCATTGATGGCGAAGAATTGTTTAATAAATAAATAAATTATAATTAAATTAACTGTAAAAATAATAATGGGGGTGGGCTTCGGTGGCCGCAATGGTTTCGGCGTTGGCACGGCGCTCATCACTGAGAAGTGCTGGTCCCGAGTTCGAATCCAACGGTTTCGCATTCTAACCCGTCATGCTTACAAATAGTCTTTTTTTCAAAAACACCGACACCCGAATAGTTTATATAACCTCTGTTGTTGCGAACCATCGTAAAAATTATAATAAACATTCAAGGGACTATTTTTTTCAATTAAATTTATTCATTAAAACGGGTCTTATTAGACCATAGATTCACAATAACATAATATAATTAATAAATGCTTACATTCTTATAAATTTATTGGTACAAAAAGATTTATATTTCAATATTCAGGTTTTACTACATATATGGCTTTGTTCTTTTAAAACTTCTGACCGTGTTTCGGTTATGTAAGAGTTTGGTCACATGTACATTCTCGTGCTGGCTGAGGCGGGCCTGGTGTTGTGCAGCAAATCTTTGTATTTCCGCCGTGACCTCACGGATCTTAAGACCCCTATGTAAGTCGTTATTACTTATGTACTAAGGTGCATTAGTAGATACACATACCACGTTATGTAAGATTTTATTTTGGAGTGTTTGTATGATTTTATTTTGCAGTTTTTTTATTATTATTCTTTCACTCAGCGTCAATATAACTACTGAGTGATCAGAATTCAGTTCACCATTTTCTGTTGTGTTAATGAAATTAGGAGAAACTTTGTTGGTAGTAAAAATGTTTAAGAGATCAGGTATTTGGTTGTTGACCTGTAGGTTGGTTTCCATGTAGAATGATAGATGCACTCTCACCTAGCTTTCCTTAGTTCGCGGCTTTGGTGTTAGTCAGTCTGGATCCCCAGTTTAGGAACTCCAGGAGTCTCGAGTGAGCAATTTAGATTGTGCTTTGGCGGGCAATATACTGCGCAAATAGATATTTTCTGTTTGACAGAGTTAGGTATGGCCATGGGGAGTTGGGTCTCATCAATTTGGAGATAATCGTCGAAGGGTCGTATGTTCTCTTTTATGATGAAAGCGCTACCACCTACCACCGTTAGGGTTGTTGTTAGGATGAACGGTGAGATATATTATGTAGCCATTTAATTTGTAAAATGTTTTGTTAGGTGAGTTTCAGTTACTGAGCATCAATTTTCCGCCTGTTTAGGGATGTTTCAACGTTTATTGTTTTTTCCCCTAGTATGCCATTTGCATTCCAAGTTGCTATTTTAAGATTTTGTCCGCTTAACATTTTAAACTAATTTACCTTCTAGAATTTCAAGCCGCTCAGAAAGTTTGATCATTGTGGTGGTTATGTTGGCCATCATTTCCACCATGTGCTGCTGATTGTACGGTGGCATTGTTTGTTCTGGGGCGCGGGCTACTTGAGCGTAGTTCCTTTTTTAATTGAACTGAGCCGAAGAGCCAAAATTAATAATAATAAAGTAATTTAAATATATCAGACCTACTGTTTGCAGTTTATCAGTAAATAATGTTTTTAAAGCAAGTTTTTAAATATTTACGTTTTTGTCAATGGTGCAGTTTCCTTTTGCAATTTTGAGTTTTGGAGAGTTTATTAAGACGCATTATAACGGTTGAATTTATGTTAACACTAACGCAGTGGCGGAAAGAAAATTCATGATCTAAAGTTAAGTAAAGGTCTTTAATTAACTTTGCGTTAATGAAATTTTTTACTTAGAAAAGCCAGTGAAAGTTGGTTTATTTTCAACTTAAAACAAACGATTATTTTTAGAAATATAAATTCACGACATAACGTGAGAGTACGCGTTGAAATTATTATTAATGACAGTAATGAAATTAGGCAATCGTGTTGCAGTTATTTTAATAAAGGCATGTATAATTTGATCTCGTTAAATTATGAAAATCGGTTAGATATATTTATTAAAGTTACAGTATGAATTCATGTTAGGTAAGAGTAAAATTCATGCTAAATGTAGAGTAAGTGAATTTTATGATAGCCCCATTGAAGCTAGTGAAAACTTTTCATGATTATTCAGCAATAAGGCTCATGAATAAGCATGAACTAAGATTCCTGACGCGGGACTTTATTTTGATCCTATGGTAATTTAAAGAAATAAAATAAGATTAAACAACACTTTAGGCATAATTTTCATTTCTATTTGATCAGAATGTCTATGAATCTATGCCATCATCGGTGGGTCATTCTCCATACGCACTCGACAATTCGCCATTTTCAGTGTTGGACTTTATCCTGCTTACAACCCTGGCCAAAGACTGAAGAAAACACTAATCCAATAGGGAGGATGGTGAAATTCCAAAACGTGTCTCACAGGGAAAACAAATAAAACAAATTTTAAAAAAGGTTTTCGGATATGAAAGCGTAGTAGAAATAAACGGGCTGACCAACTAGCCAAACAAAGTAGCAGCCCTCTGATCTACGCGACCAGAAACGATACCGAGTGCATCGGAATGTGCATTTAAGTTGGATCTGGAATGGCTTGAGATAGAAAACCTCAAACATTTGGCAAAACACTAGATTTGAAGCAAACTATTAGATTTATAAGGTGGATAATCACTTCTCCGGAAGGTACATATGAAAATTATAGGCACTCTATACAGCCACTGTCAGAACGGGAAGAAGGATGCACTAAAGGCAAGCTCCTATTAGTAGAATGAGGGCTCCAAAACCGACAAGGGTACTATATTTCGGGACTTTGGGTAGAACCCCAAGACCGAACTGAGGGTAAATAGGCAAATATGCTATCATCTTCGAGTCTGAAATCACCGATTCAACAATATTTTGAGAAATAAAAATGCAACGAATACATTACCAGAAGATAGTCCTTTTCTCCGACAGCCGGCCTCATGCGAGGGGAAGGCAAAGAGTGTTTGGAAATGCATGGAGGCCCTGATGGAAGTCAGCGATACTTAGCACCTGACCCTCGCATGGGCCCATGAACATTCGGGGCATAGAGGCAACGAAAAGGACGTGTTGGTTAGAGACGGTCAAAAAGGAAGCGAACATGGATTCTATGGACCCACCAACCATCCCTAACCATCTCTAGCACCCTGCCACAAAAGAGGATACATCTTAAACCGGAAGTTTAATTATACCAAAACTTGGTGGAGCAATACTGCAGGTACGAGGCACGCGAATAGATTCATAGAAGGACCATACTCAACTTACAAAAGAATTACTGGAAGGCAACCGAAACCGAGGATTCTGGTTGGACTTTTCATAGGGCACTGCCACTTAAGAAAGCATATGAACCCATCCCTAAAAGGTCCGGGACCTGGTCGGCTCACGAGACCTACATAAACCTATTGAACTTATTTACAAACCCCAGGATTATGGACCATTTTATCCTGTGGGGTGTTTTAGTTATGTCCTCTCCTTCCAAAGTGTCGAATCTTTCCCTGGCATACCTATCGCATTCAGCTAGGTAGTGTCGAGCCGTTTCTTCTTTTGTTTCGCAGAAGCGGCAGAAGGGGTCTGGTAGGGTGCCCATTATGAAGAGGTGTCTTCTCAAGGAATACTGTGTAGATACTGCCAGGAAGACGAGGAAACGCAGAACACATTTTATGTATCTGTGAAGGTCTATGTAGGTGCAGGTTCTTACAACTGGAACAGGAAAAACCTTACGTAAGATCCTACACCAAGGAACCGCTGGTAAAGCTGTGGAGTCTGGTTAATAGACTGCAGCTTGAGTTATAATTAACAGATGAGCACAATAGATCTATTTAGGTCGAGGTGCAGTAGGCCTTGTGGCCGCCTTTCTTATCCTTATGGCAAATGGGCAAAGTGAAACGTACCAATTCCTTCAGGAGGATCCAGAGACATCGGCATATTTCCTTGTGAATTTTTACCCGGCTGTGGTAATTGTCACACCAAAAGAAATCGGCGAAGGGGCAGGGACACTGGGTTATTTCTATTATAAGGGAAGGTGCACATTCCAACGTTTGGCTATAATTTATAAGGATTCCACAATAGATATAGATCGCTATGAAAGAAAAATTTGTAATAATTCTAATTTTATTCCCCCAACAGGGAAGATAGGAAGGCCAAATTACTGTACCATACCTCAGTCAATCAATGCATAAACGTTTTTCTTATACTTTTGACATGCAGTTTTGCGTATAACATTTACACGAAAAAATGTTTTGTTAGGAACTACCAACGAATTAGAAAATTTTAAGGTTACAGCGCTACTTTATTTCCTAAGTGAAAAATGCAATCATTGGAGCTATATTTGAGATTTATACGAATTTTTTGTTCGTAAAAAATTATGCTCTATTTATAATTTCTTACGAACAAAAAATTCGTTTTGTCCCTATGTAAAAAATCGTGGAACGCTTTTTACATTTTTGTCCCATTGAAAATTTGCCCTTTCGAGGGTTATTCAGAGTAAAGTCTTTGTCCAGATATATCCAAAGTCCTGCTTAATGAATTACATAAATCTTTCATGCAACGCAGCAACTTGACCTTACATTTTCTCCGTGCAACATGGCGAACAAAGAAGTTTAATTTATCACAACTTCGTTTACTGTTTTGTAACCGACAATTCAAATCTAAATTTTTAGCATGACAATTTAAAATTGTTATCGGCTTTAAATATTTGAATGAGATGTTTTATAAATTTTTATAAAATTATAAATTAAATTACAAAAATGATACAAAACTCCCACAAAAAAGGCATGTAAATTCTGACCCATCCTTCCCTGTGTATACTTAAATATTTCAAGGACATTTTAAACTTAATGAGGAGCATTTGCTGCGTACCTATTTTACCCTTTCTAATATCTCCAAAATCGATTGCGTCGTGCAGCTATGAAAAATATAGTTCACTTCTTGTGCAGTGGAAACCCGTCTCCGTTTGCCAGAAATGAACATTTCCTGTTTAATTGAGAACAACGGCGACGTGGCACGATAACAAGCCCAGGCGATGCCGTGACGCAGACTTAATCTCCCTTTTATTATTTAAAACGGCTGTATGTTCGACGGAGACCTTTTATGACCTGTTTATTAGCCGTTCCACATTTTTTGAATTCAAGTCGAACACATTTTTTAAAACTTTATCTACAAGTTTTGATATATGTTTTAACTCTCCTGCCGTACACGCTTAGATGACTATTTATTAAAGAACAATTTTATCCGTATAATTATCTGAAATAAGTGATCGGCCCTGCTCACGAATCGAAATAAACCTGCGAAAATTAATTATTTCTGAGCCATAAATGAAAAAAGTATAGACCAATTTAAAAATAGACGGACAGATACAATTAGATTTAATTTTGTTTTAGATTTTTAATTAACGTGGCGTATTTCCTCCTCTTGCCATAATTACATCTCGAACCCCTCTATATACTTTCTACCAGTTCGGAAATGTCTCTTTGCTGGAGGTTAGCCCATTCTTCACAAAGAGTCCTTTCAAGATGGTGGAGTGTATCAGGAACTGATGGACATGCTATCTTTGAGGTTATCCAGTAAATGTTAGAAGGGGTTCGATTCTGCAGAACGGGTTGGCCAGGCTAGACCGTGAAGGTAGGTTTGTACTATGAGCGACATGTGGCATTATCATGCTTTAGAATAAGAGCGTCGCTGATTTCATCGAGGATAGGCTTGATATTCCAAACTTTCACCCAAATAGTGAGTGGGTGTCAAAGACTCCACAAACAACAACGAAATTTGTGCGACTCTCCATTTGAAATTCCAGCCCACCCAATCATTGAGCTACGTTGAAAAGGCTCTTGGTAATGGCTTCGAACTTTTCATTTCGCCTTTTCTACACTCTTTCACGCCCATCTGGAGATTTGAGCAAATTTACGCTCATCAGTAAAACGTGCAGCAGATCAATCGTCCTAAGACCAATGGCTGTGCACACGAGCACATGGGCGTCGTGATTTTCGGCGTGTTCTGGTCAATGCTAGCCTTCCTACTGATTTAATCGTCTTCGAGCAGTACGTTCAGAAATTTGAGCTGATGAAGCCCTTGAACGGTGCCTGTTTCGAAAAATTATCAAAGTTAAAAAAAAGGTCATCCTGTGGTTCTTTTAACCTAGGGCGTCCAGAACCGATCCTTCTATGGTAGGACCCAGTTTCTCGAAAACGTGTAACGGCATCTTAGGAAACTGCGATGGCAATAGCCGCATGTTTGATGGAACTTCCATCATCAATAAGTGCCACACCATGCGCCATTTTCTCAGCATTAAGTTCCATTTTAAGTTTAAAAATTTAAATGAAGTAAACAAAGACGAAAACTAACCAGTTTATTCCTCCAGAATTCAAATGAGACTGAATAAAAATTTTAAATTCCGAAACAGTTAAACTTTGAAAAATCTTTTCTCCTTGTTTTGGATTAAGGATTGTGTGTACTTACGCCTAATTGATATTCCTAATTTAAAACATACCATAAAAAAATTTGATAGTAGAATTTTCTTTTATCGAGAAAATGAAAAAAAAAAAAAAAAAAAAAACAACAATTGGGTGGAATTCTTGTCTGTAACTATTTCACCCTTTTGCACTTTGGAATTTGCAAAATCGTCGAAAATTTCGTAGGGAAAAGTCATTTCGTAAAAAAATGACCCACTTGACTAGTTTAAAAGTAAGAGAATAAAATAGATAACAGAGGAAATGCTAGAACGACTAGTTCTATCAAAAAGGAAGTAGAAATTGTTACTCTTTCTAGCTGGTTTGGAGAAAAACAAAATTAAAATGACTGGAATTATCTAAACAAAGATCATCATCATATTAAATGTATTAATAAAAGCTGTTTCAACTTTTGTTGTTCAACTGAAGTTATTCGGGAGAACGCCCCTTTGGGGCCGACGTCTTGATACTGTTTTCTGACTTTCCATTAAGCCTAGAGAAGTTGCTTGCAAGGGCTTTTCTTTTGCGACAGACTGACAATTGTCCATTTTTGTCTGATCGCCACTTCCATAGAAGAGTCGGTTGCGTAATTTATACTTAAATGGCACTCTCTATTAAATAAAATTAACCAGAAAGAAGATTGGGAGTGAAAATCAAAATTCTAATTTTTGAAAGACCAACTAGGTAAACATTGTTATTCAAATTTCGTCCATTGGAATATTACACGGTGCGTCATTGTCAAATTATAAGCATAACTTTGACAATACACCTGCAACGAGCGGGCAATTTTAAAATTTACATACAAATGGTAGTTCCTTTCAAGTCGAGGCACATCTTCATATTTTTCTTCCGTCCCTCGCTCGATAATCGGTCTGGTTTGTACTCCGTTTTATTTCCGGGTTTTCGTTTTGCATATGTATAACAAACTGCAGCCATGTTTAAGTCAATTTTGACTTATGAGAGGAAAATGGACTCAAACCGACGCTGACTTGTGTTGAAGATGAACCATTTCAATTGGTTCCGTGCCACTTTGCCCACTAGAACACATCCTTGAAGGGCTATTATTCATAATTCAAAACAATCTTGTAAAACGGTCCAATATTTGACAATCTTTCCTACGTGTCACTGTTGAAATGAATACATCAATTTTCAAAATAATAATACCATTAGTTGAACATTGGTCATCAATTTACGTCTCTCTCTATGTTAATGTATAAAACGTGGGTATTTGTTTAATAATTGTTTATTTTTTCTCACAACTTATTACAAATATATGCGTGTATTTTTCCCCCGTCTACAACACTAACACTAAAGCTAGTACTGCATATGTTATGAGAGCCAGACAAAACTGGCACTCCACGTAAGGGATTCAGATTCTTATAAATCGACCTATCGGGTTTTTCGGAAATTTTGGAAACGGCATCAGGTCAGTTCATTTTCCAGGTTAAAATCGGTCATAGTGAGGTTAATACCGTGGTTCGAAGGTTTGACAATTTGCCTGAAGACTTGGATGCCACAGTTCAACTCCGTATGTCTAATGTGGTCGCAGTACTGTCTCGTCATGCCATTTAGTTGTGTTTTGACGGTCAAAACAGAATTCAGTCCTAAAAGTCTTCGTAGATGTCACGTCTTCCGTTGAGTTGTTGTCCCATAAATCTTGAGTTAGGATTGTATATCAGCCTGTGGTTTAGGACCTAAGAATCTGACTTGAGTAGAAGACGGTAACTTCTTGTTTGATAGCACATGGTGTTCTTGGGTTTTGGAGGTCGGTTGGATAGAATTCAACTTAGGTAGCAACGATGGTATGCTATGTTATGCACAAAATGTCTTATGTGTGCACAAAACAGTAATCACTG
This sequence comes from Cimex hemipterus, assembly GCA_039619505.1. Taxonomy (NCBI): domain Eukaryota; kingdom Metazoa; phylum Arthropoda; class Insecta; order Hemiptera; family Cimicidae; genus Cimex; species Cimex hemipterus. The sequence continues at coordinate 19,481,688 of CM077112.1, forward strand.
TAAGTCATAGAAAAGATGGTACCTAGAACGATCCTTTGTGGAACGCAGGCTGAAGCTCGTTGCTGCACGTCATTCTGAAGCAATTCTCGTACGATTCTACGATAAGACAAGGAGAAGATAGTTTAAGTTTATAGAGTACTAGGTTCTAGACCATATCACTAGCCTCGGTCCCATCCAAAAACTCAAGACCCTTTGTTTTCTGGAAGGGGAAATTGTGTCAACAACTTTGAACGTTGACTGTTATCTGGTGGTTGATTGGGACCGAGCCTAATTGGTTAGAAGGAATTATTTTAGGTGAAGATAAAGGAATATAAACTTTGAACGAGAAGTAAATATGAATAGTTAGATAAGCGATCCCATTATAAACGAAATCAGTTAGATTTTTTGTTATCGCCTAGTATTATCATTGTATATTTTAGTATTTATTTGACAGCCCGATTTTTGTCGTGTTTCGTTCACAACAATGATGAGGATGGATAAAGTTTTAATCGGAGAGGCTCGGGTTGAAGGGTTTTCGTCGGGTTTCCTTTACGGAAACTGAGTGAAAAAGGCGCGGAAGCACTTCTTCCTCTTCGGTGCTCGTTGCGGCTTAATGGGGAGTACGAGGTGCGGCGAAAGTGCATAAATACAACCGGCTCGGCGGTTCCGTAATCCACGTCTACGGTTTACGCAACCGTTTTCAAAAGGGTGCGGATTCAGCGAAAAGGCCGAATTTGTTTTGTAACCGACGTCGAAGCCCGCCGTTTCACCGGGCATCCTGAAAACCGACGGAAAACCAATTATTTTTAAAATTAAAAAAAATCTCGGAAATCTTGGCCCGAAAAATTGTTCCTTTTGAGGTCATACGACGTTTCATAAAATAACATTACCAACACGAAACTAATTCTTTTTTGTTCATATAGAGCAGTCTATAAATTAACTACTGTCTGAACTGATTCAATGATTTTTTTAAATATAATTTATTAAATTATTACTACAAAAGCAAGTAATTTTTTCGTTTAGATATGACTTGTCATCCACAAATCCAACAATACCGACAGTTAAATTCATGGGTGTTGTTTTTGATAAAAAAAAATTAACGTGAGAACGTAAAGTAATTAGTGGTCAAACACACTAAATTCGTAAATTAGAGTATGCTATTGCTTGAGCAACACGACTTGATTATACTGCCATTGCATATAAAATTTGTAACAAATTGGATACAAATGTATACTAAAGCATATTAACTGATACAGAATAAAAGTGCCTTTCAAAGGGAAGATCAATTTTAACTGTCTCTTTCATGATTAAATACAAATACAACCCATGGCATCCCCTATTTAAAATTAAAGTCCAGCGCATTATATTTAGTGGTCTATTGACCAAAATACTTATTTCAGTGAACTAATATTTCGATGTAAGGTTTTAGGTTGAAACGAAAAAATGTCACGTGCGGGATTCGAACCCACGACCTTCGGCTAAATACGACTCTACTACTACTTGGGCATTCCTGAGCGACTCACTCGGGCAGCAACTCATCTCAACCTACCAAATTAAAAATTGGAAAAAGACCGGAAAATTCTAAAAGTTGTAAGTTGAGATGGGGTGTTGATGTCCGTGTGGATCGAAGTCAAGATTGCTCGAGTGGTTAGAGCAGCGGCCTGTTTAGCCGAAAGATCGTGGGTTCGAATCCCGCTCATGGCACTAACTTTTTCATTTCAACCAAAAACGTTTCATATTAATTAAATTTTAACCTCGCCACATTTTACGAAAGACATCTAAGACGTAAAACCCGATTTGAGCACAAAATTACATCTCAGGAAAAGAATTTTTCTTCTTTTTGACTTTTATAAAAATTGATTACATATTTTTAATTTACTTATCATTCAAGTAGTCACCCTTCTAAATTGTCTTGTTGCCAACCTATTACCCATGATACAATACTATAATGCTCGATAAAAAAAAAACACATCACAATCCCCAAAATGCCTCAGATTTTAATTAATATTTATTAATTTTTTAAGTATACTTCGTTTTTGGGTCGGTTTTATCTAGACAGGAATTTGAAATTCAAACGTCCTGAAGGACTCGGTGATAAGGACAAATTGCGGAAGACGGTGCCATCACTACGAGACGATACCCCATTAGAAGCATTATTTAAAGTCGGTCGATATTTTCGGCCCTGAAATTAGCCGTATAATGGCAACATTCCCCTCAATTTGCATCCCACTCGGCATGTAGATTGCGTACTTTAAAAAGCAAAACTGCTCGATCAGTTATATTAAGTCGTGGCGTATACAGTTAAGTCTAACCTTTCGACATTGAGCTCCGTTAACTTGTTGCGAAAAAATTACCCTTAGGACTTTACTTTTTTTTTGCAGTTAAACGTTATATTACTTCGGCCTGGGAATAAAGTCGACGTTCGTGAACTGTTATGCAAGGTTATTTGCCGCGTCTGTTTAAAGAAAAATTAAAAGAACCAAACCAAATAACGACGATAATTTGTTACGTAACTGCAGTACAAACATAAAATATTACAGCAGAAAGAATCATTGATATGATTTTTGTTTTCTATCTTTCATTACTTTGTCTATAGGTTCGTAATCGTTATCCCGACTTGGCTTGTAGTTGAAATGTTTATGAAAGTTAGTCGCCGTAATGTCACTTTTGAGGTTAGCTAATGCAAAAATAGTGCATGGTCTGGCTTGTATGACACGGCTTGAGTTTCAATCGATTCTGAACTATGAATCAGTAGAACCCACCTTAAGGCACACCTTCACGCCCTACCTGTGTTGAGCGTGAGGTTTCTGTGAAAGCTTGGAGTGTTGGTCAACTAATTTTATCGAATAGTTTTATTTTCACTTTTGCTTAACTGCATATTTTACTTGCGCGTGTTGCTTGTTCTGTAAACATAGTCAAATTTATTTTTAGGGGCTTTATGCAAAGGATGTTGGAGAAAGTGAGCTATCACGGTTATGTGCTTTGTTCCGCAATCCTGAATTCAATCGTCGTTTCCCAATGAAGCGAAACTTCCTAATTTCCGAGTTTTACAAACAGAGCGGAAAACGCTCATAATCGGTCTCAATCTGCGTGTCGAAAGCCTTTCTGCCGTGGATCAGAAGACGTTACGAGCCAAAAAAATCGCGGTGAATTTACAGGCATAGATTCGTGCAGGCTTTCACCCGTTGGACGGTTTTATAAAAGGCTGGGTTAAAAGCAGACGGGATGTACTGACAGTTGGAAAATTTCAAAAAGTGCATACACGCGCTAACAACCTACGCATTGAAATGTCACGTAATTCGCTAAAGATTTGAAACTTGCGGTTACCTTAAGGTATTTTGAAATACTTTCAAATCCAACGAAGAAAATTGAGATCTTAGAGTAAAACATTTAGATTGGTTCTGAGGAATGTGTAGGCCGGTGATCGTATGTGACGAAGAATCACAGCACACTGCAAAATGCCATGTGGGTGAAACTGCCGACTCCGATCCCTTTTTCATGGTGCAGATTCGCCCACGCCAACATTCTCTGACAGTCGTTCTCACACATAGAATGAATAAAATATATATTTGGTGCCGAAATAATCTAACAGTTTAAGTGAAAACATCGCAGACTACTATCATTTCCGTGTTTGAAAATGCAAATAATATCAACTTGCGTTAATAACATTATACATAAGCTGGAGAATCCATCTGTAAAGAAATTATTAGGTTTAAATCGAGAGAAGAAGAAAGGACTGGCGATGGCCAACGTAATGACAAATGTATTTTTTTAAATATGTAATGAGCGCCACAGTGATCTATATTATTAAAGTTAATTTGGGATAAAGCGTGCCATTCACGCTAATAAATTGCATTCAAACATTCGATCTATCCCACTCTATCCACTAATAAATTGCAGGCCTACATCGTGTATCATCCACACTACTCCACAGCACATTATTCGGCCGATTAATTAAATATATACCATGCCATTCACGCTAATGCATTAAATGAACACACCATATATTTTTCGCACAACCCAGAATATACGATAATCCACGGGCTCTGAAATGATAAGTGCTTCTATCTAAGCAAAGAAATATATTCAATCCAATAAATAACACATAACACGTACACCAGAGTACAAAGATTTATATATAATTAGAAATATTTATGGCCCTGGGATATTGGTCCAGCGATTAGTGTTTACTGCCGAGCCTCTTAGCCGCGCATAGGTCATTCGGAATGCGGTAGTACTTTATTTACCGACTTCGTTCTTTGCAGTTTTTATTGTGTGCTCTACCACGATAAGTTGTACCCAATTACTTCGACTCACCACATTAGAAAGGGTTCATGTGTGATCTTGGTATGACCTATGAGCAATCCGACATGTCCTTTTCTCTTCTAGGCCCAGCCCCCATAGACCACTGATATCTTTTTAATCCTTATATAATTTAGACATGTTTCTTTAACTCGTTTTCTTTCCAGCGGATTCTCCATTTATTTTTATATAACATTATCAATCGTTTTTATAAATCCCCTGGGCGAAAAAAAGTGTAGTTGGGGTCGTGTGGTCTCGTCGTGGCTAATTTCGCTGCCTTGCTTATTCTCGATTATACTAATGTATCTGGGAATTATGTCTTTAAAATCTAATGACAGAGGAACCACTGAGGATGTTTAATGTCATCGTTGAAATATTTTCGCTAGAGAAAAACTTCTATTAAAAATTATTAGGTAACATTAGTGACACATTATTTAAAGGCAACATGACTAGAATTCCACATGACTCTAATCTCTCGGGCCGAGATTGCTTCTACAGTCCTCAATCCGGTAAAATAATCACGATGCACTTTAAAAGCATTGCCGTTTATCTAAATGTCTCATTTGAAAAACAGATGGATTTATAATGCCGATGCCGTACAATCTTTCGTCAGTAATTTTTCTTGTAGATAACGAACGAAGATTGGTTGTTAATTTTATGTACCTGGGATTCAGTATTTCGAAAAAGTAATATGAATACTAAAAAGGAAAATCGCATACATTTTAATATCCGTTAACCTCCATCTTTTCCGCATAAACATGCAACACTTTTGTTACCTAAGAACATGAGAGTTCATTTACCAAAAGCTTTCAGAAATTGAAATATTAAACTTTTTTGAACCTTATCTAAACAATAGAATCAAATAGCAAACGGTGGAACCTCATAGCTCAACGTCTAATACTAAATCAGACCATATTTTCCAGGATCAGGATATTGTAGCCGACCATATTTTCACCTTAACATTTTTTTTAACCTTGGTTATGTCTTCATTGAGCCTTTGCTTCGCATTCGAAGTTGTCATGAGTGGCTCTTTCTTCCTACTCATTGCATAATCTGGGAATGGGATCATCGTTGAAGATTCGCATGTTATGTAGGTGTTTTCTTCAGATGCCAGTGACCAGTTAACAGTCCTCTCATTTCGCCGACTGTAGCATGCCAGTATTGATGAAGGTTGTTGTAGCAAAAGTTCTGTCTAGCGCTCCCAAAGTTTATCCACTTCTCTTTTGCTTTATTTGGATTCATTCGATGATGGAGGATTCTGTAATTGCTTTTGGTATTCCACGGAGATACTTTTTACTTAACAGTGGGTCTATTTTTTTAACCAAAATTCCTTTGTGTCCTCGCGTTCAATTATCTTCAGGTTATTGTGTTTCCCGAGGTTTTGTAAATTTTCGATGAATTCACTGATAGATTATTAACTAGGAAGCAAACATATCCATATCATCCTAAGGTTTACAATCAGACGACGACACAGTTACATTTTTAATTTCGGTATTTTTGTACAGCAACGTTATTATGCTTAATATCCCAAGAGCTGAAGAAACTTCCTAGTCGTCGATTACATTTTGTAAGCTGTTCGATAGTTTACCTATCCTCTAAGTTTAGGAGTATGCATGCATTTTTATGTACTTAGGGCGTGGTATTTTGTTGAAATATACAAGGAGCTGGATGAAGTTGATGTAGGGTAATAGTAACTGTAACTTTTGTATCAAAGGACTAGCCAGGTTTCAAAAGGGGGCTAACGTTAGAGGTTTTCCAGCGATAGGAACAATAACCAAGAAAAAGTATCAAAAAAAGAATGGGAAGAGGGAGAAATCCTTCCGTTGAGAACGACACCATATGCTGGTCCACTGTCAGATCTACAACATAAGAAGGTACGGGGCAGGTACTTCCAATCTGAGGTCCGTGTAATCGAGTGATGTACCTGTTTAATCTGAAGAAGCGGTACAAAAAGAAGAATATAACTATCATGCCAGAACGCCAAGCAACCATCAAAAACAATAAGTTCAAACATAATTCACTCAAAAATGGTGCTGATTTGCAAAACTAAATTAAACGGATTTGGTATGAAAAAGTTAACCCTGGGTTCCATGACATGTGGGTGTAGAAAGTAAAAGCCCTTGCAGTGAAGGAGGCTGCCATATCCTTGATAGGCTATTCACGGTATCTATCAGTATGATAGACAGAAAGGCAAAATGACTATGGTTCTAGAACTTTCAGCAAGTTTCGAAAGGATAGAAGTAACAGGACGCATTAAAGGGAGCAGAAAAACCCTTAGCAGGAAGACACAGCTGATTGAATGGTCATCTTAGGATGATAGGCGAAACGCATACGGCACCTGCAAATTTTGCAAAGAGGCTGAGGCGACACTAACAAGCTGTGTGTCACAAAAAGTGTTTTGTGATGTACAACGTAATCTTAGAAGAAATAGAACAATTGAAACCGGGTTTACGATGTTCTCGATGCATTGGGACTCGCAGTGTGCTGTAAGGACAAACGGGGGATACAATAGCTCTCAAAGGGCGTACTACGCCAAACACTCCGACATCTTGGTGGAATTTTTGTGGAAGATTATTGAGAAGGATGTTCTGAATTGTTCAGAAATCGTGAGATCGTGAGATGCAGTCTGGTGTAGGTTTCAAAAAAACATTTTCTTTATTGTGCCAACGTTTCGATTTTTTTGACATAATCTTCAGGGCCTGGGATTTACGTTAAACGTTAAACCGAACAAAAATATGTAGGATGTGGAAAAAAGTGAATTTATACAATGCAAGAAAATTATTTTTTATATTCCATCTCAATCAAAGTATTTCTACCGGCTTCTAACGTAGAAAGACTTGATTGAATGCAAAAATATATATTGCATTGTATAAATTCACTTTTTCTCATATCCTCCATGTATTTGTTTAATGTAAACAATGTTTGTCAATCGCAAGTCCTGAAGATGAGCTCAATAAAGATCGAAACGTTGGCACTATAAAGAAAACATTTTTCTGAAACTTACACCAGACCGCATCTCACGATTTCCGAAAAATTATCGATTAACGGTCACTAATCACCGCACAGATGTTCTGAATGTTGTCAAGTCTAGGGGATTTATTGTTCCATATTGTGGGAGGGAGTTATTTTTGCTGTGGTTTCCTTTTTTTCCATCCCTAACCTTGATGAAAATTGTATTCTAGTTTTGAACATTTTTTTCGTTTTGTTTCAAAATGATTTCCTCTTTTGACCATCTCTATAATAATGAAATAATAATAATAAAGATTGGTCGATCGAAGAATGTCTGCCGATATGCCCTGGGGCGCCCAGCTTCCACTTTCTAACCCGATCGTCGGTGCACTTCTGCCATTTCCCGCAATCGACCGTCTCGCTTTTGCCGACTTTCTCCTCATTATAAAACTTGTAACACGACGAAAGTTCATTTTTTAAAGTTTGTTTTTTTCGTCAAAGTTCTAGAGATTTAATTGGGACGTAAAACATGCAGGCTGGCCACTCTGATTTGTGGCTCGTTTAGCATCAATTCATTTCCTTCATGTGAATTTCTTACAGTTAAAAAAAAAATCGGAGTAAAAACAATTGAGCATTTTATGCATTTGATAGTTTTAGTCATAATTTCATAATTTTTATAGCCAATATTAGTATAGAACAGGGGTGAGAAAGTGTTTTTAGATGAGGCAAGTCGAATTTTAAATAGATATATTTTTTAGAAGGATATATATGTATAATTTAAATAATTATTTTTTAAAATACAAATCGACTCCTAATCATTTGAATTTTGGTTTCATTCTATTTGATAATTAGTCTTTTACACATTTGACTTCTTTTTGTGGTCTTTTGGGTTTCGAATTTTTATGTGTCTACTCTACCTACAAAGCAAGAAAGCAATTTTTTTATTATCAAGTGATATTTTTTACATGCTTTATATTAATTATACACATTAAATTAAAAACAAATAGCTGAAAATTGAAAATTGCACTTTAACGTACGAAAAAATTGAAACAAAATAGCTTTAATAAGGGTTTTTAAAATCATTTTATTTTGTACCGTACATATTAGTTCATATTACAACTCACGAAATCAATGATGACAAAATGTTTAGTGGATCGAAGTATTGAGTCGAAAGTCGTGGGTTCGAATCCAGCTCGTGACACTACCTTTTTCATTTCAACCAAAACCTTACTTAAAAATATTAATTAATCTAAGAAGGTTTAAATGTTCCCACGTGAAATTTCCTTAGACGTTAAAACGTCTTTAAAAATTATTAGTAATAATAATAGAGATATAAATAGATATAAATTGGGGCTGATAGAAGTTCAGAGGGGTTTTGATTTTATAATAACATTGTCCCAGGTAACTATTTAAAAAAATTGAATTAAAACACGAAAATCAAAGTCTACAGACTATTTCATCGACGCCATCTCTATTTGATTCAAATGCAATTTTTCCACTTAAAATCAATGTTAACGCGACACCCAGATTGAACTTGGACTTGGCACATTGGCTATACATTGCCGAACCCTAGAAAAGAGCATGATCTAGAATTAAGCTTGCAGAAAAAAGTAATAACTTACGACCTTCACATTCTTTATTAGGAAAGTAATATTCGCGATAGATCACGTTTTCTATCTTTTATCGTTTTATTAACTATAAACAATTTCCGTCGATCGTGTTCGACCATCGATCGAGAGGTTTAACCAATTTAGAAAATGACATGAAAATCGCAGTGTTATCCAACAAGGATGATAATCACCTTAAATGGTTTTCTGCACGAATCATTGTTGTCGAGAGGCCGTCGTCTGCGAAATAGGGGCTGCCGGGATTCTAAATCACGGCACGTTTTTATCTATTGAGGACAGCCGGTGCAGGTGAGGGAATTTTCCAAATTCTTATCACTGCCGTTCCACAAGCACAACATTGAAGAGGGATCAATGACCAGGGAGGCCATTATCATTTCTTTCCCTTTGGATCTCGTAGGAAGAAAGGCGAATAAGGAGAGCTCGGAAGGACTCGGCCCCCTCGCACATCTCAAACTCTTCTAATTTGCCTTTTCTGTCGCCTGGAATATCGAATTGTGAAACTGTGAGGTTCAGCGACCTTCGAAAAGATTCTTCGTGTGGGTGATCCCGGTTGTGACTCACTGAATGAGATGTACGTGTGGGCAAGTTTATGACGTAAAGTTGATGGGCGTGGGCTTGCGAAGTGGAAAAGTCCTTCTCGGGATTCACTTTTGCACTCCTCTCATTAAGTATTACGTGTCCTTTTTGAGCTCAATTGTTTTTCCACGGCTTTTGAGTCACGAATGAAGTACAAAGAAAGGCTGACGATAGGAAGATCATCGATTTATATTGTATACGTATGACCTCCAAACGTAAACACTACATCGAGATTGTCAATCATCAAAAAGTCAATCCACATAAGAAAAAAACTGGCGATTATAAAAAATCTTTGATATCACATTACCTCGTTCCTTATTTTCACAAAACCGCACAGGCTTTTTTAGCCAGAAAATGGGGGCGTAACGAAACCCGTCGCAGCGCGGAAGGAAATGGAGCGTATTTATCAAAGGAAAAACCTCCGATTTCCGTGCATCGTTAGTACTATCTGATCTTTAATGGTAGAAAAAAGAACAAAATGGTATCAGGCTACTTACTTGACAAACTACAACTACATGAATTGCTCTTCCCCTTTACGAATAGTAATTTAAGGTTATGGATGATATTAAAACACAGATTGTTTTTTATTGTCCAATAATTATTTGCCCATGAAGATGAGCTAAACGTAATGGAAAAGTAAAAAATTAAATCGCGCATTCATTATTACTATCATAAATAATGGAATTTTATCTATTATATTTTATAAATACACAAGCGTCTTTGATAGAGTTCACATTCAAGTGCTGTTATCCGCCAGTTAATTGGCGTCAAATTTTCCGGGGGGCCGTGAGTCGATTGATAGAACAGAGCTGAAGGTACTGGAGTGCAGCAATTTGCCGAGGGGCAGCAGTTGGTGTTTATAGCCAAGTCGGCTGTTTAGAAGGCGAGATCAGGCTTATGCTGCGAGTACTCTTGCTGTCGTCCGGCTGACGAGTCTGGTGTCTTTGATTATTAGTGATGTTGGGACCTGATTCCTGAGGAGCATCGCCCCTGCCGTTATAGGGAAGAGCTCTACTCTGTTTGGCTGCAGAGTGGATCGCGAGAACATTTCATAAGTGGTAGTGGCATTTACCGTTAACGTATAGTAACTACATGTGGCCACTACAACTTCATCATCAAAAGCAGGTCGGTTGTTGCAGCCGGTAACGGAACAGTAGCTTTTCGTCAATCACATAGTCAGAAAGACGGCTTTAAATGGAACCAATGGATACACAAATTCCAGAACTTACTCAATGAACCTTAGTGCAGTTCTGTACGATAATCAGTTCGACTGTCACGGATGGAGCATGAAGAGTTCTCTACATCTTCTCAAACCGAACCTGCACTCATTTGTGAAGAAAACACAACAACCCGATGCCTCTGCAATAGATCCAACGTGATGAGTGACTCTAGACACTAGGCTATTTTCAGGAAGCCTTCTGATGGTTGTTTTAGAGCACACTTTACACTAAGGGCTGTTTGGAGTTGACTACCACTACGTTCTCTTTGATCGTGATTTCCGGTGGCCTTAAACCTCTGAGGACCATTGTGGACTGTAAAGCGCAAATTATGACAGGAACGTTTTGTTCCACAATTAATTACGGTTTTTAGTTGAGATGAAAAAAAGTTAATGGCACGAGAGGGATTCGAACCCACGACCTTCGGCTAGATACGCCGCTGCTCTACCACCTGAGCTATCGTGACCTCGATCCTCTCGGACATCAACTCCCCATCTCAACCTCACCTTACGAGTTTTGCCTCCTTTTGCCATATTTCAAATATCGTGTAATCTGTTTGGATTCTCGACGACAATTGAAATGGCGACGGAGAGCTTTAGTGAAGTATACTTCATTTTAAATCATTAATTCACTGGTTTCGTAGTCCGTTCGACCAATTAATATAACACAATTAATTACGGTTTTTAGTTGAGATGAAAAAAAGAGGTCACGATAGCTCAGGTGGTAGAGCAGCGGCGTATCTAGCCGAAGGTCGTGGGTTCGAATCCCTCTCGTGCCATTAACTTTTTTTCATCTCAACTAAAAACCGTAATTAATTGTGTTATATTAATTGGTCGAACGGACCACGAAACCAGTGAATTAATGTTTTGTTCCACGTTGGCCAAAGCATCTGCCCGAGAAAGTTTTCTCGACTTAATACTATGATTTTAGGAAAAACCAAAACTCAAATTACTTATTTCTTCAAAGAAAACAAAAATAATTTTTTTATATTCTAAAATTCAGTGTAAAAGGATTACATATTATGTTATTAATGTTGTGTTTATGTTTAAGTCCTCTACGTAATATTAGTTTGGAAAATAAAAAAATGAATAAAAATTCTGGTTTTTGTCCTTGAGTGTACTTCGCTGTTTTATTGCCGGTATGAGAATTGAAGGAAGCGTTCACCGACTGAAAAGAAGTTAGGGTAGTGACTAAGTTGTCACTAAGGATTAATTCCAGTTGGGGCCAACTTCGCCATCACGTGCTTAACTTCTCCCATTAAGCTCTATGGGCGGACAATGATAAACATTCGCACCGTACGAAAACTGGCTGTATCGGGGTTCGAAACCATTATTGTACCCAGAGGAGCTTCCATCTTTCACGGCCCAGGTAGGTAACGGTTGTACCACAAGGCCGCGTACAACACTTTCAGACAGTCCCAAGTGACACCTACGTGAGCCGAATATATTGTACGTAAAATCCCAGGTTCGTGCTACTTTAGATGTTCAAACAGCCACCTATGCTGTTCTCTTCCCTCACGTGCACATAAATTTTGTGACCACTCCCATTTCTATTTATCTTATTTTTAGCTCTTATTCATTACGCAACACCTCAAGTTTTATCACAAAATATATTGGATAATTTTTAGGTCAAAAACCAATATCGCGATCACCGACTTCCAATTTGGCTCTTGAACTGAAAAAATAGTGATGATTTCATATCGAAAGCATGATAAATTAAACATGTCCTATTTTCCATAATTAACCCTTACCGATTACAGTTCAAAATGTTATATTAAAGAGTAAAAGGTGGGAATGTTAATTTATAGGTAGAAATTAACTCAAAATCTCGAGACATTTCTAGGAGATATTTATCAATAAAGGACACAGGCTGCTGAGCAATTTCAATATCTGGTGGCGTAACATGGAAGATGAAATTGAACGAGGACAAATGCGCCAAAATTCATGTTTAATAAACAGCCTTGCCCATGTCCCACGTAAAATATTTAGGCCTTCAATTATACCATAGACTGATGTGGAATGCTCACACAACACTCAAGTGACAAGAAGTTGACGATTTGGATAACTGCAAAGAAATCGAGATGATGGTCTCTGAACGAAATATTTGGTCATATAAAGTGAAACTGTGAGATACCATACCGTTCCAACGAAACCATGCGTTCCACTCAAAATCTTCAGAAGAATTGTCCAAAATGCTTTATTACGTCCCAAACCTATCCGCGCATTTCCGTGCTATCCTTAGCATTCCTTCCGACAAAATTGATCCCACTTCCTCAAATTTCACTCTAAACTTTCAACCCATTCTCACACTACAGCTGCAACCCTCTTCATTACTTCTCATCTCAACAACCCCATGCGTCAGCTCAAATAAGGATGGTCCTGAGACATCCTAACCCGGAGAGCTGGCTTCACACAAGTGCCCTCCGAATGATTACGAATAGCGTATGTGTTTTTTCGGAACCTTACAGCGTTAAAAAAATCGTTTATCGGTATAATTCATGTACAGGATACATAAATAAATATTTAAAAAAATATATAGTACCATTCCTACACGCCCTCTCTATAGAGTCACGGAGGATCCAGTAATTTATTAGCGCAATTTTTCTCTAACCCCCGGACATATAGATCTCATTTTAATCAGGTTAGGATGAGCCCCTTCTGCGAATCACATATTCTGAATATGTGATGCTGCCAATTAATTTTAAATATATTTTATGTTGTAATTTTTTGGGGTCTAAGAGGAGGATCAAAGTTTATTTGCATTATTTACTGACGAAAGATTTTATGAAAGGATATACTTAGAACTGACAAAATGTTGAATACTGCTACCAAAGTAATTTGGCATGAGTACTACTACGCCTAGTCTTTACAATTACAGTCCATCTAATTGAGAAAGCTCAGTTTCGACTCATTTTCACTGCTGGAAATTTTGATAAAACGTCATGAAGGGTATGTATATCGGAGTTGAAGGGAAGTTGATAGATATTAAAAAGGCGTGGATTTCGGGATGTTTAATCAGGTTGTAGGCAAAAGGGGGATGGTTAAGGGATATGAAACTTGGTAAGGAGGTCATGAAGGAAGGAACGACGTGGCTTCGTTGTGCGCCAACCCTCATTGCTTCTTGGATCTCTACCAGATGTGACTCTTGGACCTAGGGTATTGAAAAAGAAGATGAATTAATGTCGTGACATGGATTCATTAGGGTATATCGGAATCACACTGGAGGGAATTTCAAGATGTATGTGGAAGTTGTGATATTGTGTTTGGAAAATACTCTCCATGAGCTCGTCGAGATGGTCAGTTCTATATGCCAGTGAAGGGTGTTAAAGTGCGTTTGGCTTGTGAAATGTGTCTCTGTCAGTAATGCAATGATATCTGTCATATAATGCAAAAAAAGGAGAATTTCAAATCTATTGAAGGACGAATTTAGAATACAGGAGATGTCGGGTTGGAAGTTTTGTTCGTAAGGATCAAAAGTTTTAGGAGAACCAGAATTGACCCAGCGACCATTAAAAGGTAAAGGAATAAATTCAGTCCTTTCGTCTTTGGCTTGTTGACGTTCGCATGTTGTTGCTACTGAACGAAATCTTCGCAGCGCTTCAACCCCCGGGAGATCCGTGTTAGTTGGGGCCTGGTTCCTGGCAATTGTCCTCGACCTATTTCTCTATCTCTCAGCGTTTCTATAGGGTGGATTTTGCATCCTCGGTAGCTTCCTGGGTGCTTTCCTTTACATAAAATACAGTTGGTGGGAATATCAGTGAGTTTAGTATACCCTTCCCATTTGACCATTTTGTGGCGAATACTTTGCATCAATGTCTAGAAGAATAAAACAAATTTAGTTGCTACTGCCAAGTATACGGCAATTTTAAGATCATCATCAGAGCACTCTTAAGCATGTCTACAGATTGACATATTTAAGTTTTTACAAGCAAACTCAAATTTCCTTCAACACAGTTTGTCCCAACATTGCCAGGAACTGTATCTGGAGAAACATGAAGGCCAACCAATGTTCTTTATTAAAATGGAACCTGGCTGGTATATCAGTTTGAAAACGCGTCTGAGGTTGTTTTGCCTTGATGAATCCTTCCCCTTCTTCCATCCCAAAGTTCCCTTCCTCTTTAAGACCGTGCTTTGATCCAGAGTGTTCGTAAGTGAAAAAGTGGTCGACTGTTCTATTACTAACAACAGAAAACAATTCTGGTGTTTATTTTTTTTTATCTCAATAGTTTTGTACGATTTTTCTACTTCAGCGAGGGTGTTAAAAAATTTAATCAATTCAAATATTCCTTGGTCTTGTTGCTTGATTCCATTTTAATAAAGTGAATTGATCGCCCTCCATGTTTCCCCTAGCGTTGAGAATAGTTTTAATTCTTCATTTATTTATTCCGAATAGTTCAAGTAACAGTAAATGTCTTGTGATTGTAATTACAATACAAATTAATTACTTTCACTCCATACGTTTTCCCTGATTCTTTTGACGGCCATTTTCAGCGTTTCCTTAATTGATTAAATATGTTCTAGTCGTGTTTTTAGGCTGTCTGACATTTGGGTCTAAGTATGCTGGTGAATAAATTGAAATTAATGAAGTGTTCTACCATCGTAGCGAAAGATCGAATTAATTAACCGAAAAAGTTTAAAATTAAACTATTTAATTAGAGTCGAGGGAAATTAATTCGCATTCCGAATCGGGAATTGCATTCTCTTAGGAGGTGTAAAGGAATTCCTACTTAATTATATTTTATGTTAGTGTTTTGGCCTCCACAGTTTAACAATATTGCTAATGGAAGGTCTTGTAAGGTCGAATTAATTATGAGCGGGCTGAAACACACTGGTCTGTACAGTAGAGAACTTCCTGATTAAGCATCTCTTTTACAAATATAGAAACTTTAGGCATAAAATGCTAAAGAGACAACTGGAAAAAAGATCTAAACTGATATTACTTAACAAAAAAACTATTATGCACGGCAATAATCGCCCCGATTGGGACTTACGGGCTTGAACTGTAGGGGATAGCCACGCCATTTTAAGTAATCAATCATACGATCCATTCGAATCTCAAGATAGCCAAGATCATAGGCCAAGTACCGCTGCAGTAATGTTCACTCCGAATCTTCTTGTGGCAACGCGATTGAGCAATGTGCGAGAGAAATAACAAGGCTAGGAATACATTCCCGAAGGTAGCCATTTCGTTGACAGCCAGGCAGCCCACAGGGACTTAGCCTCATGCGAGGCGAAGACGAAGTGTGAAGATTCAAAGAGGACCTGACTGTAGTCATGGGTCCCTGGATATTCGGCGCCTAGATGCAACGAAAAGGTAGGCCAAAAAGAGAACCAACATGGACTCTATGAACCCAGAACCACACTGTGACCGTGCAGCCTGCCACAAAATAGGATACATCTTAAAACGGATCCTTAATTAGTTCAAAACTTGGTGGCCACAGGTATGAGGGGCGCAAAGGGATTCATAGAAGGACCATCCGCAAAATTTACAAAAGAATTACTGGAAGGCAGCCGCAACCAGAATTCTAGTTGTTCTTCTGACGAGCCATTGCGTCCCTTATAATCGGTCGTACTAAAAAGATCAATGAGTATCTTTGACATCCGCTTCTAGCCTATTCGGCCTTATCGGACGTTTGATTCTCAAGATGAGAGCTAACGCACTTACGTATACGACAAGATGGTGTTACTGCCGCAGCGTTGGTGTAGAGGCAACTCAGCCCCGAGGGTCCAAGACAGCCTCGCTCTCCGCTTGCCCATTCCAAGTGGTCCGGTCCGCATTAAGTATCGGACGGTATGCCTCACGGGAGCTACCTAAGCCGAAATACATCAGCTCGGTCTCCCGCGCACTCCCTAAGTAGAGAAAGGCGACTCCCAGAGTATTAGGGCTTCCCTAGAGTAGAAACACTGGATCCGCCCCGCTGTGGTTTCGTTTATAGTGGAATTGCTAACCGCCCCTTAGATTAGAACGCCAAAAGCCTCCAATCGAGCTTAGCCTACACCTACGCGCAAAGCATACTTGAGTATGAGCAACCAATTCACTACCCGTTTACACGCTGCCGTATCCCGTAAGGCATAACGGTGGTCATACGCATATTTCGTGCGATAGTCAGAGATAGAAGTCTAAATTCTCTCTACTCCTGACGGGACCATGCCACTTAAAAAAGCAAATTCACCGGATAACAGACAGAAGAAGCTGACCAGTGAGTTATAATTAACAAAGGAATACAGTAGATATATTTAGGTCGAGGTGCAGCAGGCCTTACGGCTGCCTCTCTTATTCCTATTCCTTGTAACAGTCTGATAATACGCAACATATCCAGCCAACGCTCATATGAGACTGAAGCGTAAGTGGCCTCGCAACCTTCTGATCTTGTAACTACCGCAACCATACGTACTGCTATTGACAGCCATAGCCAACATTAATGGCAAAGCAATTAATTACACCAGATATGTAACGTAAATGTGCATACAATATCATGTGTGAGAAAGTGTATAAGTATGTATGTCATTGTAACTGACGTAATACTTTTTGCTTGGTGCATTTTGTATGCAGTTTTAAAATAAAGACAAAACGCAATTATACAAAATTAATTCGGGAGGTCGTTTATTAACATTTAATTAACGGATCCCATTTAGTGGAATAGTTTCGAATCGGGGTACAATGAAATCATTTATTCTTCTCTCTCACTTCCTCCATTAACATCATTAATTTGTTGAGTACAATTAAATACACGTTAATTGAGGCGTATTTCATTAATTTTAATTTTGCGGATTAAACATAATAATTGTCGATGCTAAAGAAAATGTTTAAATCCTTTAAATATTCGGCGCTCTGGTATTAAAATATAAATAAAACGTTACACTGCCAACAGAGTTCAAAGCATATTTTTAGACCGAGCATTAATATACTTATAAATACTCTTACCTATGCTGAGAAAGTCACTGCACTAGAGGCAAAACAAGTAGCGAAAAAAAAACCTGTCCGCTCCTGGGTTGTCGGACAGAATCAAAGAGGATAAAAGTGAATATTAAAAACACTGGTAACACGACTCATTTCCATAATGGTACGCGATTTGAATTTTGGCACTGTACGTAGAGAATAAGGGTATTTTTAGTATGACCAGGTGTTGTTTTCAACTTTCATCTAAGACCCGGGGGAAAAAAAAGACAACCCACCATATTTAATCATAAATAACTTTTTTGCTCCATCTTAAATTATTTCCAGTAAAGTAAATATTAATTTTCATGGCAATACAATTTTTTGAACGTTTTTATATTACATCATGTGCAAGATGATTACGTCTACAATGACTTACCAAAAGCTTTTGATGGTGTTGCTGAAACGATTCTACTACTGGAATTAGAAAAATTAGTATACCTGGTTAAATTCTAAGTTGGTTTGTTTCAATTTTGGAAGATAGAATGCTTAAAGTAAAATTAAAATTGTCGCATAGTAGCTAACAACTTCTGGAATCTCTCAAGGGTCGCACTTAGGGCCTTTTCTGTTTAAACTTATATAAATGATATCTCTGATTCTGTTCCATTAGGATCTTACTTTTTATAGATGATTTAAAAATATTCCTTAAAATTATTTCTGTTTTTCACTACTTACTACTTCAACATGGTTTAAGTATTCTTTTCAATCTGCCAAATGTTCAGTTATTTTTTCCATAAAACAAAATACCCTGTCAAATTTAACTACACTATATCAGACTCGCTCTTAATTGGTCGTGAAAGTGTTAAATATTTTGGAATTAATATTGACAGAAAGATAAAATTTCACACATAAGTTAACGAAAGTATTGCTAAATCAAATAAAACTTGAGGATTTATTACACGTCATACTAAACATTTCTATCATCCAAGTTTCAAATTTTATACACTTCCACTGCAAGACCAATATTAGATTATTGTTCAAGCTTTGGGCTCCCTTTCACACATATTAGTCGCAAAGAAGTTGTTCAAAAAAGATTTTTTTGCTTGCTGATACATTACGGAACAATTTACGAATCCATAGACACTGTACTCATCGATAATGACGGATCTGAAATTGACGACTGTTCGGTACAGAAGGAATTTCTTTGATTGTATATTGTCGTATAAATTATTACATTCCTTAACTGATTGCCCAATACTGCTGAACCGAATTAAACGTTCATGTTCCATCTTACCATTCCAGATGTCAAATAACAATCTTCATCGATTCTCATAGAACTAATTATGTCAAATTCAGTTTTATACCAAGAACAACAAATTTGTTAAACTCACCCGAAAATATAGATGTATTTAATTTCAGTTTAAGCAATTTTTATTATTAGAAAATTTAATGTTTTAACATTAATTTGAGTATAATTAATAATTGATAATTATAAAATATTAATTACATTTTAAATTCTTTTCTATTCATTATATATATATTTTTTAACGAGGGTTCGCAACAGCAGTTTCGGATGGCAGAGGTCATATAAACCCTCAGGGTGCCGGTGTTATTAAAAAAAATCATAAGTATGTCGGGTTCGAATGCAGGGGCGCGGGATTTGAGCCCGGGACCTTTACCTTACATTGATGTCCATGTCAACGCCTAAACCGCTGCGGCAACCGACGCCCCTTTTCTTATTGTTATAAATATTTCTAAATTTATGCACAGTAATAACCTTAATACTTTTATTGTATTCATTTGTAATTGGGAAACCGTAATTAAATAAAATTTAAATTACAACAAACGGCAACATATTTCTAATGGCTAGGCTAGGCTCTAGCTTTATACAACCTAGTTTACTTTAATAGAAATGTTAAATGATGGGGTGAGTGTGGTGTTCAATACTTTCCAAAAGGATAGTTCCTACTCACAGTAAGTAAGTTTACTTTGGTTTGGAAGGTCGTAGACGGGACAAATATCTTGAGACAAATTTTTCCTCCATTTTTTCTTGGTTGTGTTAAGGATCCTTTTTGTTCCGGAACTGGCCGCATTACAATCTGCACACTCTCCAGACATTTTCAACGATAATAAAATCTGGAGAAAAGTTGGCCATTTCGTGTGGGTGGATAAAGCTTATTTGCCATTTTCACAGTATCACATAGACATTTTCCAAATTATTCACTTCGTAGTGCCACTAAGTACTTTGTTAATAGTTTGTCAATTAATTCTGAATGTTGGGCATTGTTAATTTCACCGAAAATACAAACAATTTTGTTTTCTTGTTGTTACAGTTCACACTATACCATTGCACTTCTTCCATCTTTATGAAAATCCCATTTCTGTTTTTCAGTTGGTTGTGGACCTAATAACCTAATCATCAGGATGGCAGAGGTTAATTCTTTTAGGAATATAAGATCTTCCTATACTCCTTCTTCCAGTGAATCTGGCCACGGGCGAACTATGAACGACGATCCTTATGAACTTATCTAGAGACATCCGTTCTATTCTCCACTATGAAGGTGAGTGATTTATGACGGTCTTTACCTTGTTTTATCTTGTTTGATACTCCAGCTCTTTGAGTGATTTGCTAAGCTGTCAAATAAGAATCTGAAGCTATCCTCAAAAATAGCTTGTCCTTTCCTACTGGTTAATGAACCAGGATTGTGGTTGTACTCCTAAGAGGACACTGCCAGGTAAGAAAACACATGCATGTGCAGACAGAAGAAACACTGATGAAAGTCAGCGCCACTAACCTGGCCCTGGCATGGGTTCCTGTGAACTCGGGGCTTAGAGGCAACAAAAAGGTTAACATGTTGGCCAAAAAGGTAAACATGGACTCTCTTGGCCCAGAACCCCACTGCGGCCTAGCAACCTGCCACAAAAGAGGATCCATCTCAAATTGGACCTGGTAAAACAATACCACAGGTATGAGACACGCGAGATAATTTATAGAAGGAGCATCCGCAAAACATTCACAAGAACTACTGTAAGGCGAGCCCACCAGCATTCTGGTTGGGACTCTAACAGGGCACTGCCACTTAAGAAAGCACACGCATCGGATCAGGAGTACAGACAGAAGAAAGATTGTGCAGATATTGCCAGAGACCGCAGGACAGATTTTATATTTCTGTGAAGGTCAGTGTAGCAACTAGGACAAGACAAACCACAAGCAAGAGTTTACACCAAGGAGCCTTTGGCAAAGCTGTGGAGTCTGATAAGCAACCTGAAACTGGCCAGTGAGTCATACAAAACCCGGGAAACCCAAGAAATCTATTCATGTCGAGGTGCAGTAGGCTTTGAGGACGCCTCTCTTTTCTCTTATCTCTATCTTATCTCAGGAGTGATAGGACCTTATTGATCAGTGGCATGTGAAAATACATCTAAACATCTGATTTTAAGTCGCAATGAGGAGCAATTCAGGTCGTCTGTAGGTTTTTTAATTATTTAAAAGGGAGAGACTTTCCAATTCCGGTCTATATTTCTTGATATTTTCTAAATGGGTGTTTTACGATTTTTCATTCTTAATATTTTTCACGGTCAAAAGCATCAAAAAACTGGCACGATTATAAATGGGTACAGCTATTAGCAACAAGCTGAATTTCATAATTTGATACGCAATTGGATGTATTTTTGTTTAGAAAAAATAGGTGCGCTACCTGTTTGTCCACCTCAAAGTCCCTACTATTTTTTCCACGGTTTAACAATTTACTGGCTATTAAGTAAAAATATTCGAAACAAATTTAGCCGACAAATCATTTATGGCAAAAAAAACTTAATGTTCAAATACAATTGCAATGTATAGACAAAATACATGGGTGGGCTTTCTTTTGTCTTAGACCTTATGTCCTCGATTCTGGGAGTAACTGCAAACGAAAATTATTCACAGTCGGACAAAAAAAAATTGTTGTGCAGCGTGGAATAAATTTTCTTATCATTATGCCCATACAGAGGAGTGTTGAAATTTTCACTTTCATTTTTCAACAATATATATTCGCAAGTGAAAAGAACGTCATGAATACTAATACAAAAGTTTTGTTGTATTCGTAAATTATTTGTTTTATTGTATTTTCAAATCACGTAGATCTAATCGTAAAGGTTATTCTACGAATTGTCGGTAACTATATACATTTATCCTTGTAAAAAAAGTCTCAGAAGATTTTTAACGATACTGTTAAATTTAATAATTTCCCCCTTTCATTTTGAAAGGAATAAAATATATAAAATCCATTATATTTAGTGGTCTAAAATAAATTCTTCAAATTAATTAATCTTTTTATGTAAGTTCTTGGTTCAAATGGAAAAATCAGTGTCACGAGCCGGATTCGAACCCACGACCTTCGGCGCAATACGTCGCTGTTCTACCACTTGAACTTCCTTCGATCCACAATAAATAAAAATAACATGTTTTAATATTACGAATTACTGATTACAAAGGGGCCCACAGAAGCTTTTCTCCTCACCTTCTGGACCGCACTGAGCGAGCATTTAATAAACAAAAGATTTATGCGATTGAATTTTTATGATACTAGTGCGAGGGGATATGGTTTTTGATTCAGTGTACGTGATCGGGTCGCGAGGGAATGATATGTTAAAATCAATCGTTATTTAATAGTATATAAAATAAAAGAACAAGTACAAGGTACACGGATGGGAAAATGGTAGTGTTGCCAACATGGGGATACTGGGAACGAAGAGCAAACAGAGCGGACAAAGTAGCGCATGGACGCCCTGCGAATTTAATACTTTTAGTTTCAAATGTTGTAAAAGAGGAATGGACAAATCGCTGGACTCGTAGAATAGAAATAACTCGGTCAGACTGTGATAGGTTAAGAAAGATTCCTGGTCATCAGAGAACAGACCGAAAAAAAGGCCTTAGTGTGAAGACTGCGAATAGGTCGTATAAGAATAACTCATGTGAACCTTCTGGTATTATGTCATTGCCAAGAATAAAATAACCGTCGATCACTTATTTAATTGTAGAAGGCGTGATGTGTATAGATAATATTTTGGCATACCATCGGACCTCTTCACGTATCCTTTGTGGGTTGTAAAGCGTTCGTCCGTTTGTGATACGGCCACTTCACCATACCAAAAGGATAACTACACACCAACTACTGTGCTCAGTTTTATAATGAATCGCGCATTCTCCAAGGAGTCGAATCTAAGATGTAGTTCCATAAAAGGTCTGTTCAGGTCGTAGTAAAGGAAATTCTTCTTCATCAACTCCCCAAAACCTTAATAGGGTGAGGATGACCCTTCTTCTTCGAGTCAGGTCCTTCGAGGTCCATCTACCCACAGTACTCGTGATACGCGAGAGCTTCTTTGCCGATTCCGCCCACCGACTCGTCACTTTCTTTTAATCAAGTTTTTAATTGCATTTTTGTTTAAGAGGGCTGGGTCGCGGTGGTTAAGTCTGGAGGTTGGGAGGTCCACCTAGTGATATAATCTTAAAAATAGCAGGACCGTATAATTTAGTAATGATACTGATATTATATTTTAGATATTTATGATTTAGGGAAGTCGTTTTCAATATGAGTTTTTTAAAATATAATATGATAAATTTTATCAAAATATATTAAAATTATCCGCTAAATATAAAACAGGTCTGTAATTATATCAATTTTTTGTGTCTTAGATTTGATAAAAAATTTCAATATTTGGTAATTATTTTCACCTATTAAAAAGGTAAGATAATTTTCCCCTAGAAGGTTGGTGTTGTTTTCCTCTGGCCTGGACATCAATAAATAGGCATGTTTACAAATTCAACCCGCGCTAATTGCTACGTTTATGCTAGGACATGCCTCTTAAGTGTTTTAACTGCATTCCCTACAGGTTAATTGTTTAGAGTCGTACAAAGATAATCTCGTGGATTATCATTTGTCAAGGCTAATAAAAGTGGAGATGGCGATTAAACAACTTTAGCCTTGTACTGAAATGGCCTAGGAAGGCAAGCTCAAGAAAGGGTTCGTAAAAAAAGTAAATCTTACGGCCGGAAAATAGGAGGAGCAAGAGGAAAGTGCTTCCGCTGAAATACTAGACTCGTTACTGTTGGTGTAAAAGAACTAAGGTTTCTAAAACTTTCCAGTAACTAAACCAATCGAAAATTAAACTTGTGTGGTTATAGTTTTGTTTATAAATAAGTTTTTATTTTTTGGATTATTGTTGCATAGTATTACAATAATTAAACAACTAAAGCTTTAACCATGGGACAGGTTAAGGTTACACCATCCAGTGATGGTAACAGGTGTGAAGGGCCTCATCATAGAAGGCGCACTTTATACGTACAATCCTTGATTGGTCAGGATTGTTTGGCATGTGTAGAGATTAGTGACCGTTAACGGATAATTATTCAGATATCGTGAGATGCGGTCTGGTGTGATGTAGGTATCAGAAAAACATTTTCTTTATCGTGCCAACGTTTCGATCTTTTATTGAGATCATCTTCAGGGCCTGGGACATATTGGTCTTACATCCCAATTTCTGGACAGGAGAGTAAAACAACATATCTACGATTGCAAAAAACCCAAACAAAATCCTACCCACCACTTTGAACAACAACACAATTTTGACTTCAAAAAAATACTACATACAGAACAAAACAAATTTAAACGTAATTTTTTTTAATGTGGCTATGAACTAAAGGTAATGGCTGTCTAATTTGGAGTTGAATTTTCTCTATCGGGATTAGGAAAAGATCTTGGATAAAAGGACTATAAAATAGGAGTGAGGTTGGAAACATGATGTTTTCAACTATTCCTCAAATGATTTTTGATTGTAGAACTTGGATATCATTAGTTTGTGTTAGGAACACGGATTGGATGGGTTTCAAGTGAAAACCATATGTTTGGAGTTTTGTTCATTTACCTTCAAACTCCATCTCTGAATCTAGGGCTCAAGGGCTAGAGAATAGTTTTGTAGATAATGAATTGCAATGACTTTATCAGAAAAGGAGATGAAAAGGTGATCGATCAGCTGTTATTCAACAATATATTTGGTAGGATCGAGGATTTGGACCTGAGAATGTTCCGGTGTTGAAACTACGCCTAAAACAACGCCAAACTACCTTAAAATAGAAATAAAGCAAAGCTTGGCTTAGTTTCAATACTAGAATATTCATTGGACCATGTCTTCGATCCTACTAAATATATTATTAAAATGACTTGCTATATCTTCAGCGAAGATGAAGGTTATCGTTTCTTGATGGGTAAGTCGGTATATAAATTTTGAATAGTAGAGAAGCAAATGTGCTCCCATGTGAGACGCCTTGGAGTGGAATGACATGGAGATAGTGATCGGAGAAGTTGAGCTAATTGATAGTGGATGTCCTTTAACTTAAATTACAGACCGGTAGAAAAAGGTGGTTAAAACCTCCAGTTATGAACAAGGAGGGTGGTGATCGGTACTTCATTGCAGAGAATAGTGTGAAAACCAATTACCTGTAAAGATAGTATTTAGAATGATCGAGGTGTGAGAAGTAATGGCACCACGAGTTGGTTACCTTTTAGTTAAAAACATAAATTTAAAATAATGACTAAATTTGGTGTGGTTAGTCAGTAAATGCATTTGTTTGATGATTATTTCGGGTCCGCTTTTTCTCGCTACATTGGCCTGTCTGCCAGACAATCTCGTCGTAGTTGATATGTAATGTATACGATACAAAACGAGTAATGAGCCGTAGACCAGATTAATAGGATACGGATGAGTTACAAATAATAAAATACATATGTACTACTCAAGATGATTGATGTGATGATTTATCATCCGACCTGCCTTCATTGTACGGGGGAAGAAGAGGCTATGACAGATGACTGAACAAAATGCACCTACGCGAACAATACACGTGTCATTCCCATCTTTCTGTACACAGCAATAATTTATAGGCGAGGTTTATTTACAGGAAATTATATATCTTTAAAACTTGTAAATATCAGTTCTTGTTTGTTTAGATAAGTGCATCAACCTAATACGTAATCTTCAGTTTACCCTGGTAAACACCGACTGTTTGGAGCCTAATTTTTAGAAAACTACAATTCTCTGACTTATTTAAATATAATTAATTATTAACTTCTGTTACAACTATATCTTTTATCGTTTTAAATGATAATTTTAAAAGCGCGTAAATGTAAAAATGTGACCTTAAAGTTAGCGGGTCAGGACAATAGCCATTCTGCAAAGATAAAACCTGGGCTCTGAGGTTCTTAGTTTGGTCGTGTCCGGTCAGTTCCGGTCTGCTCATTCTCGCTGGTTTTATGACAGGCTCGTTTTCACACTGCGCCCTCTTCGATGGTTGATCTTTGACAATAACTAAACGCGTGCGACCTACCAGCCAGTGTTGTCAGGCGGAACTCATTTAACGCCTCTTCGACTTCATGAAGAAATTTCGCAAATATCACTGAAAAAAAATTACCCAAAGCTCGAAATTGTACAGAATGTCCCTTCCTGATACAATAAATGTATGATTTATCTATCAAAGTTTCATTCTAGCGTGTCGAACGGGGGAGCTATTTGGAGAAGGCCCAAAATTATCTCTTGCTGCTTAACTCAAATCAATTTTAATTTTAGATAATCCCAGCCTCACCGTCGATTGGCAACAGTGCGTAAAATCTATTTACCTAGTTCACTAGCTAACATGCCAAAGATCAAGCCATTGATAAATTACAAATCGTAGTTTATTTATTACGGAAAAAGACGCAAACAATATTTTGTGAAAATGTCTCCGAAAATCTCAGTATTGTACGATACGATTAATATTATTTTTTAAAGTACTTGACATACATTGTTGGATAGAATTTCCGGGAGTCGTATTTACTTAGCTCAAAGGCTGGAAAGCGGAGCGCTTGGATGGAGATGATGAATAAGCAAGTTTAACACTTGGCCTGCATGTGTAAAATGGAAAATCTTAGCTTCACGTTCCCATCAAAATCATCGTTCAATTGAAGACTCGATCAATAAAACATCACGAAAAATTAATTGTATGTTAATCTATATGATTCATTTAGTAATGTTTTCAATATCACATCCAAAATGTTTTCTTTAATTAGAAAATTAAAACTTGCCCAATGATAATATAGTAAATGCTCATTTTTACATATCTTATTGATCTGATATTGCTGGATAACATTTAATTTAACAATTTAAATTGTATACTATAATATATCCACGATTTGCTGTTACAACGTTAACGAGCTTAATTTTTTTTTACTTTACCATTTAAAATTTATTAAAAAGGCGTACAAAAACTGAATAAGTCAAATGCTTCGGTCTATTATTGGACGAGAATTTAAATTTGTAGAAACATTCGCATAATCAGAAAACTTTTGTTTTCGTTTACAAATTTCGAATTCTTAGAAGCATTTTACCATAATCTAACAAAAAATCAGTTTATTTCGACATGACATAATATGTATTTTATGAGATTATTACGTTGGTGTAAATGTAATTTATTAGCGAGAAAGGAAGGGGTTGCTTATAAAATCGCTTCGAGAAATATTGAGTTCTCTGAGGTGAGTGTGTGACGTCTGGAGAGTAAAAGTAACTTATTAGTGTGAAAGGAAGGGGTTGCTTACAACCTCGCCCCGAAGAATATCGAGTACTCAGGGGGAGTGAATGTAGACACAGATATCTAAGTTTGTAGTGATGTATATACATATGTACAGTATGTTTTGTTTCTATTCTGTATTTGATAACCTGAGGTACAAAGGAGAGACTAGCATTCTAGATTATCAACATAGTCTTTATTTGAAATCGGCAAGCCAGTAACCAGATCAATTATTTAATAAAAATAAAATTTTAAATAAACCATGAAGATACAACACAAAGTTACTGTACAAGTAATTGAAAGTGTACAAAAGACACTACTGCCATAATTCAACCAAAATAAATACAACTAAAAACTATAATTTTTCTTATCACTGCGTACTGTAATGTATTTATTAACATATAATTAATATCAGTAATACCGTCCTTTTTTACAAAACCATCAATAAAGATTTTTCCTAGTCTTAAAACAACCTATTATCTCTCCTGTAAGAAATATTGACGTGCCTCATGCCTGTGGTGTTTTTCCACCAGGCTTCGGACTCATTAAGTATCCATATTTGGATGTGTCCTCTTTTCGTGGCAAGATGCTAGGCCACAGTAGGGTTCAGGGAATAGAGAATTTATAATGGCTCTTTTTTTGTCCATAATGTCCACTTTCACATTTCCACTTTGCCTCGAATCCCCTGGGACTAGTCGGGTCATTGGTGTCTGACTCCGCATGCCACAGTTTCATACACTTTTTGCTTCATCTCGCAAGGTGCTGCCTGGCTGTCTGAGAATATTCTGCGGGATTGAGTTCCTATATTTTTTATTTCCCTGCCGCAGTATTCAACCCCTATGTGAAAAAATGTAGCATATTTACCGACGTTTAAAGTCAGTTCTGTCTTCGGATCCCGAAGGAACCGGCTCTCAGTGTACCAGTAGGAACTCGCCTTTAGAGGTGTATCTTTGGTCCACTCTTCCCGTTCTAGGTACATTGTAATTTTTAGTAAGTTATTTTTTGGAGTAGTCGTATCGATTGGCATGACCTATCCTTCCAGACGATTGTCCCTTTATGAGCCCGCGTGCCGCTGTTCTGGATTTTTCTTGGATTGAAATACGGAGACATAGAAGTTTTTAGCCACACCTCCAAAGGCGCAGTTGGCGTTGTACTCAGGGCTCCAGAGATCATGCCTACCTTTGAGAGGCAGTCAATATCCTAACGGCATTGACTGGCAGAGTTTCTGTCCTCCACATCACCGACTCATCTGTCAGCATTGGTCTTGACAAGACACGGGTTAGAGCCGCAGAGTCATTTTGTGGATTAATCCCCAGCTTTCGGTACAGAGCCTTCTGCACATCCCCCAAGCAATTTTAATTCCATATGAGCCGCTGGTCTAGTGTTACTCCTAGATATTTGACTTTATCGGAATGTTATGGGGCCCCTTTTAGCTTGCGATTTTTAAGCTTCCTATCGTCCTCTTTCTTTCGAACGGAGTCATTAAGGTCTTAAGGGGGGGGGGCTAATAATGCAGTCAAAACAGTACGTTTAGAGAGGGGTTCTGGAAACACCTACACAACATGAGTATATTCAACCTCAGTTGAGCGCTCTGATACTGCCAACCATATCATCTTCGATTGCGAAACAATCTCTGAATTTAAAATCAAGTGTACCAAGAAGATCCAGAAAAAGTTACAATTCATTTCCTTCTACATATTAAAATAATGATCGAGTTAATTGAAATGAACTAAGTAACCGCTTCCTAGCAACCTCCTTCTCCTCATCAGTATTAATTAATAAGTAACAATAATTATTATAATTGATTTAAAGCAATGATTTGCTTACTGTTTCCTGTCCGTGTTTTGTTCATCTGAAACAGAAATACGACAATTAATTTTTGGTATAAAACTTATTTTCGCAAAAGCTTATTTTCTTCATTAAAATACTGTTTAAATCATGATTATATCATAGTCATCTAAAACGAGATATTAAATTATTTAGGTTTGGTAAATGGTGTTATCGAATTGCTACGAGCGTTACGAATTTTTTTGAAGGGGAAATATGAAAAATGCAACACGATCATCATCAGGACGATATTTTATTTTGGTCATTTGATCCAGTTGTGAACGTCCTCATCAAAAACCACTTTCTTCCCATACCTCTAATATTTTGAGCCGTTCTATAAAATAGGCTTTGGTTTGTGTCAATTGCGAGTTATTCAAAGTATAAGGGATATAACGGTCGATTTTCCAAAGGGCAGAAAGTTAATTGTCGTAGTCAATCACATAACGGAAGATTGACAAAACGAGCAACATCCTTCGGCCCGTTTAATATATTTGTTGACAAAATAAATTAAAGAGGTACTAACTTATCACATAGGACAATTGAGTCAATTGCTTTGGAACGCTGGTTTCTTCGTTACTATCGTTAATTAAATGCCGATTGATAAACGTGTCACATAGTAGTGGCATCTGGATCTGATCGATATAGGTTACCGCAACCTGCTGAATAATTAATGGAGGACTCTACGCAATAGGGAAAAAACGTTTTATTAATAACGATTTTTTTCTTGCAATATCAAAATTAAAAAAAAAAAGTATATTGGACTGATATCTGTCAGTTTTATTCAGTCAGGTTTTTAGTTTTCTTCTTGTCACTTAGTTTTGAAGAAATTTCACCTATCAGGCTTATTAAAGCTGTAGGATCCCAAGGAATTATCTTAGGTCCACCATCTACACTGGTCATGCACACACTTCAAACTCACAACCCATAATCTACGCGGAAATTGAACCTAACTACACTGAACTTCATCACCGTCTGGTCCACTGGTAGTGCATCGATCTGAATGAAAGAGCCATCTCCTTTATCTTGCCAATTTTTCGGTCTTTATTGAGATCATCTTCAGGCCTGGGATTTACAAACATCACATCACACCGGACAGCATCTCACGATTTCTGAATAATCATCGACGAACGTTCACTAATCACCAAACACAAAGAACCATATTACCATATCACAAGTACCTACCCACCAGTGCACATATTCAATGAGGTAATCTCTCAATCAACTAAATCCCTTAGATTCTACTGGGCCATCCGACTTACAAGGAACATACACACATAAAACAAGAGGAAAGTTCTCAAACGAAGATACGAATCAGACGCCTATTTGAACATATACGGATTGAGACTGTACACAATAAATGAATTATATATAAGACACTAATTAGACCAATTTGGAGTCGAAGTGTGGGGTTCGGCCGAGTCATCAAAAATCGAAAGAATCCAATGCTTTCTGTCGAACGTCTTCCGGCCCATTCTTGTCTACCTTGTATGTCACTAATCAACCATACAAAAAGATCTCCTTCCCAACAATCCATTAGCTCACGCCTTCTCTTGACGTCCCAAGCTAACAATCCTCCACACCGCCTGAAAAACTGTGGCCTCGTGACTACCTACAACAATTAACAAGCAATCCTAAGTACTGAGAGTTCCACTCATGGCCGGTTCCTTTCCTCCATCCACGAAATCTGTTCCTGCCTGATCTTAAAAAAGGAAATTATTTCAACCGTCGAAGTCCGGGACAAAAGTCAACAGGTAATGTTTACGCTCAAAATCAAACTATTAAATATAAACAAGATAATTCCTCGATACAACCTAGTCCTTTATCTTGGGCTTTTTTCACCAGCCAGATTTTGGTTACCAGACAGATAAGATTAAGATTAAGAAACGACAAGACTAAAAGAAATGGGCTACACAGCCCCAAAACCAACACTTACGAAATCGGACTGTGGAGCTTAGGGAAAAACGTCCAACATCTGACGAATCCGACCCTTTCAATCTACGCCACCAATCACATACTTCTGATCCGAACATGCTTCCTCAATTTCCACTCTAAACTATCCCTCGAAACTTACCCCTCTAGGCTAGACCGCGCACTTTCCTCTACGTCCCACCCTTTAAATCCCCCACGCCGCCTAAATCGACGATGCCCTCGTGACCTCCTATCCAAACCCTCCCAAATAAATAAAAGAGCGTTCCAAGACTGGTTTCTCTCTCTCCTCTGCCTCCGGGTCGGACATATCTGTCAGATCCTCACATAATTTATACATATGAATTATATAACAAATATAATAAAAATGTATAATATATTGTTAGAACGAAGAGTTGCTGCCTTTGCCTCATTGGTTCAATTTTTTTTTTTACGGAAAAACGCTATCCTTTCTTATCCATTTTTTTTATTTAATATTGTTTCCCAATATTTATAATAGTTTTGTCTTTTATGCTATGGTCTATGCACATGGATAATATCTATAATATTTGCTCAATATATATTTTATTTTGTTCAGATAAAATAAATAGATAACATTTTTTTCAAGATTTTCTAAAATACAGTGTACCGATGTTAAATTCTGCCTTTACTGCCAATTTGTGAAATAGTTCTTGCAACCGATCGGTATGTCAGAGTAGCAATTAAGCCCCTCTTGTTCTGATCACTGTTTATATATTTATAAATGAGCAGTTTTGCTGAAGCCTTTATTTCATTCCATAATTTCACATAGTTGTCGATTTGCATAAAAGATACTGAGTAAGACAGTTCAATGCTAATCTTAAATCTAAAAAAAATATTGTTTTTTTCTTATAATTTGATATGGAATTTATTTCTTAGCAGATTTGGTTATTTTAGCAACGTTCCGTTTTCCCAAATTAAAAAATGTTAAAATTTTTTCGAGAGAAAGTCGTGGGATTGAGGGAGTTCAGGCAGATTGATCCATCTTTCCTTTTGTTGCACTGCTTTTTGGTTCCTATTATGTGACGACTTACACATATTTTACTTAACTTTTTGTACTGAGGTCAACAAATCTATCTGTCGCTTTCAGTCCTAGTTTTACTTTCCCCTATTGCAGTCCAGAATTTAAGTTTTAGCGTTATTCTTTCAATGCGTTGTTTGTTCCGTTTCCCGACCCTATTCGTTTCATGTGCTGTTTGCCGAGAAGAAAAACTTTGGGCAAAGTTTCGTGATTAAAACGAGGAGGACACTGACCCGACATTAGGTCGAACGATGCCAGAAGTTACAAATTTATAAGTTTTTTCCTTTAGAGTTTTTCCTCTTTAGGACAATTATTTCTATAATATTTAACCATTACCCTCAACTTCAAAATGCATTTATACTATTATTTGACAGTCCATCACCTCAGACATATTGCGACACATCCTAAAAAAAAAAAAAAAATCATCATTTTTAAAGAAGTTCAGTATTCTTAAGGAAGTTACACTGCTTTGAGGATGTGAGCTGATATGAGAATGTTTCACCTTGTGTTACGAAGGATAACTCAATTATGGGCATGTAATAAATAATTGAAGCTATTTCAAGCGCACTATGAGAAATAAGCAGATTACCTGGCGGATAAATTTAATGGGCTGGATATAAATAAAAACTTTTTTTTTTTTGGTTCTTCGATATCATTTATCTAATGTTTTTTGTGGGTCTATCTGATATACATCTTAGCGCTGTCACTTTTTTATATATTTGATTAGGATTATTTGGCGAAAAAATGTTTTTCTGAATAAGACCTGGGATTTTTTTTTAATTTGTAAGAGTTCTTCCGTATTCAATGGCATGAAGTGAACATACTCCATTTTGAATTTTAATATCATATACAAAACCGTATCATATAGAGTAAAACGACTGACGGCCTGCTCTCCTTAAAATTGGCACGTGTATATGTAAAAATGAGACTACTGCTGGAAGAAAAAGTCAGATGATAATCATCAGTGAAGTAACAGTTCTGAGGATAACTGTTACTTTGTAAAAGGTGATAAAACCGTCAAGTGTGGGCCAGCCTTCCTCACGTGGAGTTCAGGATACCAGTTAAATATGAATTAAATTCACTAGTTTTCGTGGTCCGCATGACCAATTAATATTTTTTAATTATTAAGGTTTTTAGTTGAGATGGGAGGTTAGTGTCCGAGTGGATCGTGGACACGATAGTTCAATGGTTAGAGGAGCGACTTATGTAGGCGAAGATCGTGAATTCGAATCCCACTCGTGACACTGACTTTTTTATCTCAACTAAAAATCTTAATTAATTGAAAGACTTTGTATTGATCCAAAAATACATATATAAAAAAAGAAACTGGTAATTCCGTGCTCAGTTGATGTAACCTCATTTCCAGATCACGCGACAATTCCAGGATTTCTATATTTAAATATCCAATAGTAAATCCGGTGGCTTACACCCGAAGATTACAGTCATTACGTTTGTGTCATGATTTGTAGTTTGTAAACCAAATGATCGTTTTTTTTTGTTTTTTTTTTTTTATGGTAACGAACGGAATGCAGGTCGAGAGTGATTGTGAGAAGAAATACAGTAAAAGGATTCAGACCCGTAACGAGTTGTTCTTCCGATTATCTGTATTCCAATACTCTCTAGATTAAATTAATGCCAGCAAATGGTTATATACACGGTTCATAGTTTTTTCTAACTAGCATGAAGGAGGTTTTTCTAATATTATAACTCCGTGTTATATTCATGGTACGATTGTATTCGAATACAAAGCAAATTTCTGAGAGATTTTTGTACAGGTCTGCTGAAAGACAAACCTGCAGTTTACTCGCTGGTTCAGTGGTGGCTGGTTCGAAATTAGTCTGATAGGCCAAAAGGGCGAGAATTAAAAAAAAAAAAAATTGTATATATAATTTTACCTTATGCATATTACTACAGAGTAGAAATGTTATTGCAATTTGTTTTCTCACACTGCCACAAAGCAGTGCACCCCCCCCCCCCAAATGCTGGCTCTCAGTCTGTTAGGATTGAGGTTATCGATGTATAAGGCGCCTTAACGAGATCTCGGTTGGAAAATGGCCATGAGAGATACATACTTAGGATGGATTAGGATCATTGTGTATAACTTTTTGATATCGGATCGGATCAGTTAAATGACGCCAGGTAACGACTTGAATAATAAGATTAATTTATGAGCACTTTGAACCTTGGCACTCATTCAGTACGACACGATGGCCTGAACTAAACCCGTAGCCGGCTGAGGGATGATCGTCGATTAAGGCGAAGCGGCGGGTTTCGTGATGCCTATGAGTCGAGAGTAGTAGTGCCATTAGGATCTAGAGGTGGGTGTGAATATTTGGGAATCGGGCACGGATCAGTTCGTTGACAAATGGAATGTGGAGGTCGTTATGTATAGTGATGTAGTAAACAGTTTTGTCGATTTGTCTAAGGAAGGTTTATTCGAAGGATTGGATGCGCTGGATGTTGAAGTGCTTGAAGAACCCAATACTCAGTATGAAGTTCTAATCCAAATGTCTAAAGTGGTCACAATAAATTTTTGGGTAAGATTAGTTTACTGTGGACGATCAATACAGATCGCAGTCCTAGAAGTCTTCGTAATTGTCTAACTCTTATGTTAAATTGTTTTGTAGAGATTCCACGCAGTCTATCGTCTAGGTATAGTCCTAAGTATTTAACTTGAATTAAATCTCACCAGTGGATAAGCTCAAGGTGTACATGCATGTTCGAGGTGGGCTGAATAGAACTGGAATTACTGGACGAAATTGCAGTATTTTGAACGTAGGTGATGTCGACCTTATTGGCTGTGAAGACAAATCAGCAGTACAGTTAAAAAAGGATGGGACTAAGAACGCTTGCGGGACGGTAACTTTTATAATCATTTAATAAATATTTACAAAGCCAAAAAAAGGAAACGTCCTCATACAGCAGTTTTATCGATTTGTCTGAGGACCTTTTATTGGAAGGATTGGGTGCTCTGGATGCGGAAGGCCTCGGAAAAACCCGATACTTAGTATGAAGTTCCACTCCCTATGTCCAAAGTGATCGCAATAAAATCTTGGGTAGGTTAGTTTACTGTTGACGATCAAGGCGGATTTCTATCTAAGAAGTCCTCATAACTATCTCTAACTCTTATGTTCCGTTGTTGTCTGTTCATGTGGGATTCCACGTCACACTGTTTAGTCCTAAGCATTTATCTTCAATGGATTAAATCAAAGCAGCGTATAACCTCAAGGTGTGCTTACATGTTGGAGGTGGGTTGAATAGGAGGAATGGAATTACAGGAAAAAATTGCAGTATCTTGTACTGTCTAGTTATAGCCTTAAGTATTTGACTTAAATAGAAGTTGTTGATGTACCGTGGAGGGGAAGGTTTATTTCACAAGGTGAACTGACTACTGTGAGACAAGGGGGATGGGATGACAAGAAACGACCCAATTGCCGACATTTGTGTAGTTCAAAATTAGAAAAGCATCATGAACACAACTTTAAAAAATGTCAACTTTTTGTTTATAGTCAGAAGTAGAATGTATTTGTCGAGTGACAATATTTGTAAGTTGATAGCAGTGAGATCTTTCTAGGTCCTGTAGAAAAGGCGTAACGTGGCAGATCAAGGATAAACGGGCAGAATTTGCGCAACTAGCCAAAACTCGTTTGCTATTTCGTTCTCCAACACAATTTTTTCTACTGATAAAGTTTAAATCAAATATGATGTTTTGTATTCCTGATCTTTATGACAGTTACAAGTAAGAAAATACAATTCGGACGCACAATTACACGGGCGTAGGTTTGAATAAGCGAGCAAGTTCATTAATTATCAATTAAAGCAGATGATTATTTGTGAGGTGTATCCTTTTCCATCTTTTCGTAAAATATATACTTGATTATTTAGTATCAGACTTTTCACGCTTCAGGGTCTTCCGTTGTGCTGGAACAACAATTGGAACTTGGTAAAAAACATCTCATTAGACCTTCACAGTACAATATAATAGAGACTTTTCTTTCCTCTTTGCTGAGCTCACATAGAAAACCTGAGGTTTTGACGTGGTTTGTTGAAACTTTTCAAATCACCAATTGTGCCCGTTCCTTCTCTTATTATCAAACTTCTGTGAACCTCCCCTTAGAAAAATAAATATGAACATTTTCTCGATAGTGTACGGATCCAGTATCTCAGTTCAACATGGGTGTGTATACTAGGCCACGCTAGGAGAGTTTACTGCTTGGAACAACTTGGTAACTGTTTTGGCACTATTTATTATTCGACTTTTCGGTTGGTGCGTTTCGTTTTCCCTTCCGTTTATTCATCATCCGGGCCGCCGCGACGTCGAAAGGGAAACGTGACCGAGTCGGCCGGCCTAGATTTCAAGTTCCAAGTGGCCAGAGAGAAAGTGACTCCCTACTTTCTTCGCTATTTCCCTTCAATGGGCGTTCTTCGGCTTCGTAAATATAATTAAATGAACTTTTTTTTTCTCTCTCTTTGGTGTAACCTTAAAATGTAGACCAGATGCAAAACTTTTCACTTCGACCTTTCCCGTCCTTGATTTCACTCATGCCATCGATCCATGGTTGGTGTTCAAAACTGTCGGAAAACATTTGACAGAACAACTGTTTTACCCTAACAGATGAACTTGTGAAAATCAGAATTTGGACGAAATTACAAAAAAAAGGCCTGGAAGCGTACTATCTCAAGACAATATAGGATAAACACAATAAAAAATAAATATATTGATGGAAAAAATTTAATTCACTAATCTATTCAGTTTAAATTTAAATCTATTATCTTTCTTCATTGATTATATGTAAGTAAGATTAATCGGAGTTAAGATAAACAGTACATAATGCTTTGTTTGCTTCCTTTTCTTATTTTTGTACTGATTAATCCCATTTGCACAAAAGGTATCACTAAGCCCTTCCAGTCCCACCCCTAAACATTGTCCAGTTTATCTTTTTCCCGAGTATGGCAGTATCGGGGTCTTAACATTATTAGAGGAAGGATACAACCAGTAAATCGCTCGGCATCTATCATCCAGTGTTTATTATCTAATACTAAAAATTATTGAGTAAAGAACACAAAATCTATCAAAAGTATTCAACAACAAATAAAAATGGACAGTTACGATCCCTTCAATACCGAGGATTTCCACCTCTGGCATGAACCAAGTCCGTTAAATTCAATGGTTTGGAAATAGTGAGGAATTCGTTCCTATTCATCGAGAACCGCCGTTTCCAACCCTTCTAGGGTGTTAGGACCAAGGTTTCACTGTGTTACTCGTCGCTTAAGTTGGTCCCAAGTGTGGTTCGATAAGGCTGAAATTTTGACTTCATCAAGCTGTCATTACCAACCTAATTCTGGTTGCCATTCATGTGCCTTCGGTGCTCGGAATTATCCTCCATTAACAAGAGTCTCTCTCTGATGTGGGTGAGGGGGTAAATAGCACTACATTTTTTTATTATGTCTTGTAACTCTTTGATGTTAAAGATCTCAAATGGGCTTCCAAGGAAATTCCACCCCAGAATATCAATGACCACCATGGACTGCCACCTTAGGAACCATGCAACATGGGTCATACCATTCTCCTTATTACGCCCATCTAAAGATTTGAGTCCAACTCTCACGCCATCTGTAAACAGTAAACTCATCCTCAATCTTCCAATGTTCTCTAGTCCCGGTGCGAATTAAATCCTGGCCATTTTCTGAGCTGTGGTAAAAACAAGTTCTCGAACCATGTGCCGGGCTCTTAGGTTATTTTCATTTCCCATAACATTGCGGTTTCGTGGAGCCTGATTTCAGATGAATTTATCATCAATCTCGTTTGTAGTCCTAGGTGAACCCTGTTCTCGTCTTCCAGTGTGAAACTCTATTTTTGACCAGAAAGAAGAGCCAAAGATCTTTTCCTATTGTAGAGTGGTTTATACTCAATCTTCTAGCGGCTTCGCTCTGGCTGCATCCTTCCTCCCATAATGTTACGACCTCGCCAATGTCATACTCACTCATGCCTGAGTGGAGAATGAGGAAGTTATATGGAGAATATCGAATGAAATATAGGAAGGGTAAAGACTAACTGAATGCGATCATTGGGCATAGCAGAATGGAACTACACACTGATACCTTTCTGCAAATTGGATGGATCAGTGCAAAAGTAAATAAATGAGGTAATAATATGGACTAAGGAAAAATGAAATGAAATCATCGAAGGAAAAAGATTATATAATAACGATCTTTAGACGGAGTAGAAAGGTCCTAGTTCTACTTTTTTATCCAAAGCAGAGTAAAAAAGTAAACAAACAAACTATGCCAAATATTATTTACTGCTTATTTCGACTACGATAGCTCGTAATTAAACCTCAACCTAATGTAGAAAGATAATAGATTTAATTTTAAACTAAATAAACTGAGTGGTGCGTTAAATTTATCCATCAGTGAAATTTATCGTAATTGAAGGGGGTTTTCCCAAATAATAACAACGCCTCAGTATGCGTAAGTATTTTAATAATATTATCGGCACCTCCCCCACAAAATTTAGTCAAATCGTCAAAATAATAGAAAATAATAAAGGGCTCAATTCATGTCTCGTATTTTTTTTCCATAGAGTTTAGTACTGTAATGAATGTGTAGTATTTATTGACCATTAATTAATGATTCGGATTGTGTGGTGGGTCTTGTGTGGTGTAGGTTTAGAAAAGCATTTTCTTTATTGTACCAATGTTTCGATCTTTATTTAAATCAGGGCCTTGGGTATACTAGTATTGTATCCAATTTTCCATACAAATGCCTGTAAGATGTGGATATGGAAAAGGGAAAACAGGGGTAATGGTTTGACGTTTTGTATAGGGAGAACTCCTCATAGAAAAATGAATTGCTATCCTTACTGAGGACACTCCTTCAAAATCAAACATATATAAATAAAAAAAATTATCTCACTAACACTTTCAACCCGACACAAAACCTTGACACGTCTACACAGAAAACACCTACGTTGTATGAGTACAAACACTTTGATTTGTTACCTCAAATTTCTACTTTGTGTACATCATTATTCAGATAACGTGGGGTGCGGTCTGGTGTGATGTAGGTTTCAGAAAAACATTTTCTTTATCGTTTCAACGTTTCGATATTTATTGAGATCATCTTCAGGGCCTGTGATTTACAAACATTGTTTACATTTAGCAAAGACACGTAGGATGTGGGAAAAAGTGAGTTTATACAACGTGAAATAAATATATAAATATTTGTTTATTATATTCAATCAAAGTATTTCTGCATTGTGTACTTTTTCGTGTACATCATTTCATCAATATATTTTCACATCTTACATGTATTTGTATAGTTAAATTTGTCTGTAAATCCCCGGCCCTGAAGATGATCTCAATAAAGATCGAAACGTTTGCATGATAAAGAAAACGTTTTTCTAAACCTTCATCACACAAGACAGCAGCTTAACATTTGCAAATAAACAGTAATGAATTTTGAACATATTCCCAAATTAAATCACTTCAAAAATAATAAGTGGAATAGCCACGTGGAATAAATAGATATAAATTTAAAGTGGAACTTGTCTCTCTTATAATCTTAAAATGAAAAGTTTAATATTGTTGAGTTGTTATCTGATCAAGGATATAACTTCTTAGACTGTAAAATCACATTTGAAATTTTTTTTAGAGTTTAGGGTTATAAAACATGAATAAACACAGTTAAAGTTTAAAGATACACGCTACGTCTTTCAAAATCTGCCTGATCCTAACGAAAACTATTTCAAAATTTTTTTATTCTTGAAATGTTATTCGAAAGAACGTCGTTCCATGTTGTTTGTCGTAGCGGCCGATTAGCCCAATTTGAAAATTGCGAGCCGACAGCCGTCGCTCCTGCGGCAGTCACAGGATTTCGATAATGAACCCTTTATCGATCCCGACGAAGGATTGCGTGCTTTGACGACGAAACGGCTACGAACCGCAAAGTCGGACGGATGCCCTTCTCGCAACGGCGTACCGTACGATAAACTAAGCCGTCCGTGTTGGAGTTAGCGCGGCCTCTTTGATTGCGAGCAGCAAATAATCAACAATTCACAAAATTACGTTAGATTCAAAATATCCCAATTTGTTCGACCATCCGATAAACAATCGTTCGTGCATTTCGAATTATAATTAAAACGACCCACTATGCTACTGTAATATTACTCGATCTTTATAGACGCAGACTTGCGTGTCGCGAGCCACACTCAGTTACACTTCAGTAATTAGTTACGCTACAAGAAATAAATAGTAGAAAGAAGGATGGTGATGATAGACACTAGAAAAGATCCCGCAGCATTCTTCCTTGAATACCTAGTCCAGTACTGGTACACCAGGTTACTTCTCCGTTGAACATTGCTTCGCATTCGAAGATGATAAGATATCCTCCTCATTGCAATCTATAATCAGATGTGCAGATGTATTTTCAGATGCCAATGATCAATAAATAGTCTTATCACTCCTGGGATAAGATAGAGATAGGAATAAAAAGGCGGCCCCAAAACGTACTGGACCTCGACCTGAATAGATTTATTGTTCTTCCCGGATTTTTATGGCACATTGGCCAGTTGCAGGTTGTTTGTCAGTCTCCACATTACCAAAGTTTCCTTAGTGTAGGCTCTTGCTTGTGGTTTTTCTTGTCCTAGTTGCAAGAACCTGCACTTACACACACCTTTGCAGAAGCATAACATTTGTTATGCGGTCTCCTCCTCTTTCTAGCAGCATGAGCACTCCTTTCCTGTGCACGTGGCAATGCCCTGTCAGGAGTCCAACCAGAATACTGGTTCGGTTGAGGTTGTCTTCCAGTAATTCGTTTGTAAATTTTGCGGATGGTCATTCTATGAATCTCTTTGCGTGCCTCATACCTGTGGCCACCAAGTTTTGGATCCGTTTTAAGATGTATCCTATTTTGTGGCAGGCTGCTAGGCCACAGTGTGGTTCTGGGTTCATAGAGTCCATGTTGGTTTTCTTTTTGGCCAACCTTTTCGTTGCATCTAGGCGCGGAATATCTAGGGACCCATGACTGCAGTCAGGTCCTTCATGAATCTCCACACTTCGTCTTCGTCTCGCATGAGGCTAAGTCCCTGTGGGCTGCCTAGCTGTCAACGAAATGGCTATCTTCCGGGAATGGATTCCTAGCCTTGTTATTTCTCTCGCACATTGCTTAATCGCGTTGTCACAAGAAGATTCGGAGTGAACATTACTATAGCGGTACTGGGCCTGTGATCTTGGCTATCTTGAGATCATACTTGCCTAGGTTTACCGTCAGTTCGGCCTTGGGAGTTTAGCCTTCTGTGACTGAAGCAGTGAATTTTCCTTTTTTCCTTTTTGGATCAATTCTGTGATGGAAGATTTTTTGCAAAATTTTACGGATTTGGGATGCATTCATTGCCGAGATTTAAGGTAAATTTTTACACGGTAATCTTTAACAACTGCTTGTCTATCCGATTTTAGGAGGATTATTTTTCCCAGTGAAACCTCTTGTAGATTTTCTAGGGTACACCCATGGATAAAGGCTGAAAGACCTCTTCATTTTTAAAAATATTTCAACTATCTTTACACTGCGCGATATTGTTTTTGATAAGTAAATACCCTTTATCAGCACATGTTGGTTGTTCGACAGGCTTATAAACAGTCACGTAAGAATTTTCGTGGTTCCTCATAAAATCTCGTTCCAACTGGATCACAAATGGACGAGGGTGCGTCCCGTGTAAATATTTGACCTCCGACAGAGTGACAGAGGGCTGTAATTTATATAAACATTGTAATTCAAAAGCGAGATAGCGTTGTGCCCAGGATAAAACCCTCTTTGCTTTTCTCTCGTACCGATAAGAGTAGGCCATGACTGTACACTGTTCAATTAAACGTTTCACATAATTAATTTCACGAACAGTAATTTCTCACCCTTTTACAAAACGAGATATCTTAATTGGATCCATGTTTTGACGTGTTTAGACGACAGTGTTACTGTTTCGATTTCAAATACATAACGTTTCAAACGGATTTCTCAAGACGTATGATATTCTAGGCCAATCTGACACTGAAAAAGTTGTATTCAATTATGTCATGTGTTTTGGTGTGTATTACAAAAGCAAAATCTAGTTATTTTGGACAATTTTATTGTTAATGGAATGTTGAAATTAGGTACGAACGAAGGGCGGTTTTTAACTAAAATTTTACAGAACAGAGTAATAAACGTAAAATAGTCTACAGAGTCTTATTAACTTAAATTGTAAACCCTCAGTGGCCGCAGCCGATTTAGACGTTTATATACCTATGTATGGCAAAGGTCCAGGGTTCGAAACCAGAAGCCCCAGAAGCATTCGAATTCGACACACAAATGGGCTTTTTCTTCAAGGACCGACACCGGAAAATATGATCTCTGCTGTTGCAGTTTCTTCTTTTTCAAAAAAATCGATTTACCTTTCAGACAATGTCTGTAATATTCAGAAACAATCTGTATTTTTGGTCAAATCTGTTTTGCGATTGTGAGGAAAAAGCCCCAAAATATAGAAAAAAGGATGACTTTAACGAAAATAAGCTAATTGTTTGTAAAGGGCTAAACAACCACGTGTTTATTGGAATGAGCCCTATTAAATAATGAATTTAATAAGATACAAAACTGAAGTTATTTGTTGTACATAATGCTGAGAAAAAAATAATAAAGGAAGTTAATTATTCAGATATCGTGAGATGCGGTGTGGTGTGATGTAGGTTTCAGAAAAAAGTTTCTTTATCGTGCAACGTTTCGATTTTTAATGAGATCATCTTCAGGGCCGGGGATTTACAAACATTGTTTACATTTAACAAATACATGTAGGATGTGGAAAAGTGAATTTATACAATGCAAAATGTATTTATATTGAATCAATGTATTTCTACTCACCCAGTGTGTTTCTCTTTTGTGTACTTGTTCCATTCTTGCGTGTCGTGTTGAGACAAAAGCAAAACCTCACTGGCACTCTCAGTACGACACGCAAGAATGGAACATGTACACAAAAGACAAACACATTGGTTGAGTAGAAATACTTTGATTAAATATAAAATACATTTTGCATTGTATAAATTCACTTTTTTCCACATCCTACATGTATTTGTTAAATGTAAAAAATGTTTGTATATCCCAGGCCCTGAAGATGATCTCAATAAAGATTGAAACGTTGGCATGATAAAGAAAATGTTTTTCTGAATCCAACGCCACACCAGACCGCATCTCACGATATCTCAATAATTATCGATTAACGGTCACTAATCTCTTCATAAAGGAAGTTTAACTTGTGTTTGAAAAAAATTCCATTTAGGTAGAGGAAAAACGGAAAAATATTTTTGAGTAATATTCAACTTTGTGGAATCTACAGTAATTAAATAAATTAATGATTTGTATATCTGATAATATTCCTAATATATTCAGTTCACGGCTTTAGCTTAATTCATCAAGCATTTAACTCCTTTTATCAATTCGGCCGTAGTTTTGATAGGTGTTTCGGGCATTCACAATTATATATAAAAATGCACGATATATTTAGAAAATGACAAAAAGGAGAGAAAAGTCGAAAAGGTGGGTTGAGATGAGAAGTTGGTGTCCGAGTGGATCGAAGTCATGGTAGTTCAAGTGATAGAGCAGGGGTACTATCAAGCCGAAGGTCGTGGGTTCGAATCCTGCTCGTTAAATGGCTTTTTTATCTCAAACAAAACCTTAACCAATAGTTAATTGAAAGAAGTTATTTGGTCAATCGGACCACGAAGTCTAATAAATTTAATAATTAAATAAAGAAAACAAAATTAGGCAATTGATCAATGAATCA
This sequence comes from Cimex hemipterus, assembly GCA_039619505.1. Classification (NCBI taxonomy): domain Eukaryota; kingdom Metazoa; phylum Arthropoda; class Insecta; order Hemiptera; family Cimicidae; genus Cimex; species Cimex hemipterus. The sequence continues at coordinate 19,525,393 of CM077112.1, forward strand.
TAAAAAAAAGTTAAAAACAAAACTAGATTCCTGTTTACAAACGAAGTAGAACAATTTTTATTATTTTTATATATTTGATTGACTATATGCCTATAAATTCAAATATTCAAATACTCATCTGATACACAAGCAGAAAATAAATAAAATTAGACAATTTATGAATAAAATGACTAAAATAATGCAAAAACAAAATTAGATCCCTTTTTTACAAAATAAGTATAAAATCCGTCATAATCATTTTTTATAACATGTCTAAATTTTAATTAAATATAAATATTGGACAAATTTATAAATTTAGCCACATATTTGTTAATTCTAATTTAAGAAAAAACAAATGAATAAAAATTTGCAGAAGTAACAATCAAATATAATAAAAATCTGTAAAACAATTAAGAATAAATATGGTTAAAAGTTTTTTAATATGTCAAAAACTAATGTCTTGAAAAATACAACGACAATGGTTTACGAAAAATTATTTATGCTCACAACACTGGCAAATAATGCCTATTATAAAAAAGGAAGGACAATTGGAAAAGGTGGCGACAGTTCAAGTGGTAGAGCAGCGGTGATTTGAGCCGACGTCGTGGGTTCGAATCTCGCTCGTAACACTGATTTTGTTTATCTCGACTTAAGACCTTAATTAATTAAAGTTATTAATTGGTCAAGCGGTCCACGAAATCTAATGGATTATATATAAAGATGTGGGGTAAAGGGAAACCGATGCCTTCATCAATCATCCCGAAAATCCCCCAGAGTCCGGCACCACAGGAGAAGAAGACTTCCAAATTTCTTGATTTTAAAGCATTTGAGTACATTAGTAGAGTGGAATGGGGGTTACTTTGCGAAGGGGTACCTTGATTGCTAAGGGGATATCAAAATTTTTAAATTGCTAAGTTATAATGTCGATTTGGGATAAACCCCTGCATTCCCGCTAATAAATTCACACCAGAAATCGCACAGAGCACTCGATATTCGATAATAAAATTTTGTTTTAAATTAGTTATGAAGGTTAGGACTTCTGAGCTTGTTTTATTTATGTAAAACCTGATTATTCTCTTGAAATACAAAACTCTCAGGCTGTTGCTGTACTTCTTAATTATTTAATAAATAAATATGTAAGGCTTTCAGGCGCGTGGCTCGGTACGAGTATGAAGTATGCGGACCGGCGGCAGTACACCTGTGTTCGGTTATCGTTGTTTGTTAATTCATAAGTTCTGATGAGTTCCAGTTTCGGAAGAAAGTTTCCCTTTCAACAGCCCGGGCTGAAAGCTTTTGAGACAGAAATGCGCCGCGCCGCCGTATTTTGCCCTTCTGTTTCGGTTACGCAACGTTTGGCATTTTGGCAAAAGCGGATCGGACGAGGTTTCGGTCCAATTGTTTTACTAATAGGGCACGGAAAACCTTCGCCTTTGATCATCACTGGACAAATTGCTAATTTTTTAACGTTTTTTTTTTATTATGAAACTACCGTGGAAAAATTGTTACAGGAGTAGGTTAAGAATCCTGGCTGTATGTGGCATTATTCGATGTATAAATTTCCATGGAAAATGTGTACATAGCATGGAATTATTTGTGTTGACTTTGTTTCATGTCAATTAAGCTGATTGCTGATTATTTTGTTATAATTAGTCATTCTTTGTTACAATCCTCTTGGCTGACAAATTTTCTCATTTCATATTATTTCTTGTATTTGTAAAAACTACTACTGTATACAAATATTAAACGTCCCACATAAAACAGAGTGATTTTACATAACGTATTCGCTGTTCCGAGGTCACCGTTATATTAACGTTTTTCAGATAACGCTAATTGAAGACTTGCACAATGGATTTTCTCGTTAACTCCGAGTTTCCTGGGGAGTTTGCAGCAGTTCGGTTATAGTCATATGTTGCAAGGGTGTAATAAAAGACGAGAGTGTTACGGAATTTCTTTTGTTTGCTAACAAAAATTTGGCAAATGTTAATGTGTAAAGTAAACATTAACTACCTGGCGATTCGATGCTTTTATATTAGCTTAGCAATTTTATGTAAAACAACTGCAGTTAGTTAACCATATACATGCTCATTATGCTACCTGTCTCTTAGTATTTAGGTGGTTCAGCCAAGAGGTCTGTTTTGCGCGATTGACTTTTTTCAAAGTGTAGTTTTGCTGCATCATCAAGCCACCTGTCATCCCTGCATAAATGTAAATAAAACGGCAAAACATTTTAATCTTGGAATACCAAATAAACATACATTTTTGCGAGTCGGGAATCATGAAAACTTGTATTGGAAAATATTACCTATAAAATAAGCAATTCATTATTTCGCGGTCCGATTAGGCAAAGAACCTCTTTCAATTAATTAATTTCTATGTAAGGTATTGATTGTAATGAAAAAGTTAACGTCACGAGCGGGATTCGAACCCACGACCTTCGGCTCAATACATCTCTGTTCTACCACTTGAACTGTCGCCATATCGATCCACTCGGAAACCAACTTCCTATCGTTTCCGATTCCTTTACCAATTGTCCTTCCTTTTTTATAATATGCATTATTTGCCAGTGTTGTGAGCATAAATAATTTTTCGTAAACCATTGTCGTTGTATTTTTCAAGAATTAGTTTTTGATATATTAAAAAACTTTTAATCGTATTTATTCTTAATTGTTTTACAGATTTTTATTATATTACGTTGCTACTTCTGCATATTTTTATTTATTTGTTTTTTCTTAAATTAGAATTAATAAATATGTGCCTAAATTCATAAATTTGTGCAATATTTATATTTAATTAAAATTTAGACATATTATAAAATTTTGATGGATTTTCTACTTCTTTTGTAAAAAAGGGACCTAATTTTGTTTTTCCCTTATTTTAGTCATGTTTTATTTATAAATTTTCTAATTTTGTTTAATTTGTATATGACATATGTATTTGAATTTTACAGGCATATGGTCAATTATATATATAAAAATATTTAAAAAATTTGTTCTACTTCGTTTGTAAAGAGGAATCGAGTTTTATTTTTAATTTTTTTTTATGATTCATTATCCATTAACAGTCACTAATCTCTACTCAAATGACATTATAATTCATTTTTATTAACTTCACTGTGTATTTATTCACTATTTTCGTGGTCCACCCGACCAACTACTAAATGACAATTAATTACGGTTTTTAGTTGAGATGGAAAAAAGTTAGTGGCACAAGAGGGATTCGAACCCACGTGAGGTCACGACAGCTCAGATGGAAGAGCAGCGGCGTATCTAGCCGAAGGTCGTAATTAACCGTAATTAATTTACTGTGTCTGTTTAAAGTGTAGTCTGTGATAGATGTATCGATCACTTTATTACTCACGAATAATCTGTATCTCATGATAGTCTAGATCAAAAAACAAATTCAATTTTTATCTGCCAGGTTTTGGACCTATTTTAACGTGCTCGTCGGGAGCAGAGGCTTGGCGCTACGACAATGACATAGATTTCATACTTTACATTTACATAATAGTATATCATTCTTTCCCAAGATTTTATTTTGCTAGAATATGGCTCTTGGAATCGTGATTTCAAATGCTTTAAACATTTTTATTATTATGATCAGCGAGGGAAGGAGTAGTAAAAAAGTACAATGACATCACTGTAGCAGAAATGGAGTCGAGAAGAAATCAATGATGAAAGCTTTAAGCAGTCGGGATCTGATACCGAAAACTTAGTCCAGTTTTCCCCCCTTTAATTGTGCTAGCGACGGTACGAATATGTAAATAAAGACTTCCTTAAATCGTTGAATAGGTTTGCAATGTCTGTAAGCTGAAAATGAGCCACCTTTGCCGTCAAAGCTGCAGTCCCTTGATTACTGCGTTATTTTATCAAACCGTCGAGCGATTTATATTCTCAACGAGCTACATTATGTTTTTATTTATTGATTTTTTGAAGTATCGTGCATTCACATCATCTGTCCTTCGAAAAGAACCATTTTTTGATTTGTGATCTTTGTTTGGGGGTGAATTCGAACAATTTGTCCTACTAACATGTTTTCAGCCTTACTCAATTTTGACTTAATGTCTTTTCTATGTTAAAGTTATATCGTAAGGTCTGAAAATTACAGCCCACGATGTTTAATTGGTTAATATACAGTCAGGTTCCATTAGGTGGCCATGATTTCTGCGACTAACTCCGAGAGCACAATTAATTTTTAAAATTCTCTGGAAGGAACCTTTAACCCAATTATGGCAACATTTTAAACTGAAAACTGGTCAGTTTAATCAATCCTTCCTTTATAGATAAATTAATATGACAGAATATGTTTCAGGAAGATTTTGTTAAAATTTTGATTACAATTCTAAAAAACAATTAATTTTGCAAGATAATCTTTGGAGATGACAATCAATTAGATTAATTACCAAATTACATGGTGTGTATGAATCACTACACCATCCTCCCGATAGATATTCACTTTTCTTTTATCCAGCGTTTATATGAACAGTGATTGTATTTATTAGCGTGAATGCGTAATGTGAGGTGTTGGTAGAATACTGAATACCTCGTCGAGCTTCAATTAATTTGTCGACTTACATAGCATGTTTCAACCACCCTACTTAGTAGATATTTGGTTGAGGTTACCATTTGAGTGTATTGTTAATGATTGTATTTATTAGCGTGAACGCGCAGTGTGAGATGATGGTGAAATGTTGAATACCCCGTCGTACTTCAATTAGATATTTATCAACTTACATAGCATGTTTAAACCGCCCTACTTGGTATTTATAGTGTTTGTATTTATTAGCGTGAATGCGCAGTGTGAGATGATGGTGGAATATTGATAACCCCACGAAACTTCAATGAGATTGGTTATCTACTTACATATGTGTGAATCGACCACTACATTGTACGTATAATAATAGTGAACGTATTTATTAGAATGAATTGTAGTCTGAGAGATGGTGGGATGTTGACTACACTCATTCAAGCTCAGTTATAGTAGTTACAAACTTATCTATTTTGTGTATGGGATGCTGGAAGATTATTGAATAATCCACCACACTACGTGGTAAATATTTCATTTTATGTTACCTTTTGTGTATATTTAGCTCGAATGTATTTATTAGAGTAAATGTAAGCGATGGTGGAATATTGCTTACTCTCATTGAACCTCAATTGGATAAGATACAAATGTACGTAGATATTGCATCGATCTCTTTTCCGAATACATCTCACACCAAATTTCATATTTTTACTTAGTTCTGCATTAATAACATGAAAAAAAACTATGCCTACGCTATTTTTACGGTCGTAATGAATGGGTCTCTGCTAAGGAATTAAATACAAACTTTTTTTCTTGTTATGTTAGCATAGCATGTTATACTACATACAGCTGGGGGCGTTGTTTTAATTATTACTTTCTCATTCTCAAAGCAAGCTATTATATTAAAAAATAAATCTACTTATCTAGTCTAATAGATCGAGCGTTACCAGTTCAATTAGTACTGAGACATCATGCCAATTTGGTTTCAAATGGATGTATAAATATAGACGGCTTTATAAAAAAAATTAGGGATTGAAGGATGCAGTGAATGTAAAGTATTGAAAATAGGAAAGATAAAAAAAATTAATGGATGATTTTTGATGATGGATGTTGTTTTGCGAGTTGGTGAACCGGCATGGAGTTACTTATTGGGTCCATCTTCACTCGCGGGTTTGTTTAATTACTCAAACGCGTTTCGCCATTGCACCATCTACAGTGAGGACGAAGCCCTCAGAAAGTAGACACAGAGTTTCTCACTGAAGACGACGCAATGTCGCGTTTGAATAATTTCTAAGTCGTAAGTAACAATTCGCGAATGAAGACGAGCCCAATAATGCCGGTTCAGCGTAGATTTTGCCCTATATTTGTTAACAGTTCAATAGATAAGGTAAAGGGGTGGAGGCGGTGATGGTGTTGGTGGCTTACCGTCGGTGTTGGAGTGGAGGCAGCCACGTCGCGAGTGGGATTGGGGGAGATGCCGCCTCCGACTCCGCCGCCGACGGTATTTTCGCCCTGCACCACCACCAGGGGATGCCGATAGGCACTTCAGCACCATCTCGAACCGTCGAGGGGAACCAGGTCAAATCACGTTTACTCGACAGATAGCACTGCCATGACCTTTATGGCAAAATATCTGTGCTTATTACTTATAGACCTTGTTCCATCGGAAAAGAGAAATTTAGAGACATCATCAGAGTTTAATAATTTTTACTAATAATAAAATCATAGAACCTATTTATAAATGTGACTGTGAAAGAATCTTGTCTCTATTTTAGCCTTGGTATGAAATGTGAAATCTTTTTATGTCATAAAGCAACTGGCATGATTTTTCGTCACAAATTGTCATTGTGCATGATTTATAGTCATTCTTCCATCAGAAGAAAAATTCCAAGAACTTTATGAAAGTTTACCTCTTCGTGCAGCCATATTATAAAAGTGCCTTGTAAATTTATCCCCTTTCGAGCATTATTGAAAAACAAACAAATCTTTTAACATGAGCAAAGGGTCATGTTAAAACCACCAGTTTTATCAAATATAATTCAACAAACCCTTCAATGTATACAATTTCACCAAACTCTCTTTATAATTATTTCTGTAATTTAAAGCCTTGTCATACAAATCTTTTGATAAGAAATAACCGTAGAGTCTCAGAATTGTAGTGAGTGATTTAGTTTGAAAAGACATGTTAAGTCAGCCAGCACTGCCTTTTTTTCACAAATTATCATCATGAAATCATCAACTGCAGTCATTATTCCATCAGCAAAGAGAAACTTGAACACTCTCATGAATGTTTACCTAAATACAAATTAATAAAAGTTCCTGGAAAATTTGACCTCCCATTTAGCCCTGTTCAAAAAAGATTTTTCACCATGTTTAAAGAGTATTTCTACATTTTTGTGACTTTCCACCAATGTATTTGACAGAAATGATCACACTCCTCTGCAAAAGTATCACCAGACTCATAATATTTTTTTTTAAATTCCATACCTGTCCATAAAAATATTTTGATAAGAGATAATCATAGAGTATCAGAATTGTAGTAATTGATTTGATATTAGAAGACATGTTAAGTCAAACAGCACTGCCTTTTTTCACAAATTATCATCATGAAATCATCAATTTTAGTCGTTATTCCACCAGAAAAGAGAAACTTGAGCACTCTCATGAAAGTTGGCCTAATTACACAAATTAATTATAAAAGTTTCTGGAAAATTTGACCTCCCATTTAGCCCTGTTCGAAAAATTTTTTTTTGCCTTTAGTACAGAGTCATGTTTACATTTTTCGTGACTTTCCGCCAATGTTTTGTCAGATATAATCACACTCCTCTACGAAAATATCACCAGATTCACAATATTTTTTTTTAAATTTCATACCTGTCCATAAAAATATTTTGATAAGACATAACCATAAAATTTCATTTTTAATGTATTTAAATAAATTTTAATTTATTTAGGTTTATTCATATCTTGCATACAAAAATATGGTTTGATTGTAAAAATAACTGTTTAAAACGTAAATTTATTTAACTAAAATACTAGAAACTATTTGAAAATTTCAACAACAAACAATGAGAAAAACTTTTCTGTTCGCCTTAACACCGAGTATTTCCACCTCTGGCATGAATCAAGTCCTTTAAATCCCTTTCCATTCTTTGGAAAAGATTTCTGAGAAAATCGTGAGGAATTCGTTTCTATTCATCGAGAACCAACTCTTCTAGTGTGTAACTACGTTTCACTGTGGTTCTCGTCGCCTAAGTTGGTTACAAATGTGGTTCGATTAGGCTGAAATTTTGACTTCATCAAGCTGTCATTACCAACCGCATTTTGGTTGCCATTCATGTGTCTTCGGTGCTCGGAATTATCCTCCATTAACAAGAGTCTCTCTCTGATGTGGGTGAGGGGGTAAATAGCACTACATTTTTTTATTATGTCTTGTAACTCTTTGATGTTAAAGATCTCAAGCAGGCTTCCAAGGAAATTCCACCCCAGAATATCAATGACAACCATGGACTGCCACCTGAGGAACCGTGCAGCATGGGTCATACCCTTCTCCTGATTACGCCCATCTAAAGATTTGAGTCCAACTCTCACGCCATCTGTAAACAGTAAACTCATCCTCAATCTTCCAATGTTCTCTAGTCCAGGTGCGAATTAAATCCTGGCCATTTTCTGAGCTGTTGTAAAAACAAGTCCTCGAACCGTGTGCCGGGCTCTTAGGTTATTTTCATTTCCCATAATACTGCGGTTTCGTGGATCCTGATTTAATATGAATCTATCGTCTATCTCCTCTGTAGTCCTAGGTGAGCCCTGTTCTCGTCTTCCAGTGCGAAACTCTATTTTTCACCAGAAAGAAGAACCAAAGATCTTTTTCTATTGTAGACTGGTTTATACTCAATCTCCTAGCGGCTTCGCTCTGGCTGCATCCTTCCTCCCATAATGTTACGACCTCCCAAATGTCATACTCCCTCATGCCTGACTGGAGAATGAGAAAGTTATAAGAATAAGATTAATATCGAATGAAATATAGGAAGGATAAAGACTAACTGAATGCGATCATTGGGCATAGCAGAATGGAACTACACACTGATTCCTTTCTGCAAATTGGATGGATCAGTGCAAAAGTAAATACCGTAAGTAAACAAAGCATTATTTACTGCTTATTAAGACTTCGATAAATTCTAATTATCAGTATTAATGTAAAAAGTTAATGGATAAATTTTCAAAGCAAATAAATTCAGTGGTGCGTTAAATTTGTCCAACAGCGTATTTTCCGGGACCTATTTGTTAATGAAACGTTTATTTATTATTATGTTGATAGTTAATTTACGGATTAATCTTTGAATTTGTTATAGGCTGTTTGAAGAGGGGTTCGTTATTTTGTTACACAGTTTGAGCTAATTAACGCAAAAGACATTAATAAACTAAAGTAAAGAAGAGAAAGAAGTTAAAAAAAAAGAAAAGAAAAAGAAAGTACATAGAAACCGAATATCCTCTTCCCCAATTTAATTTAAATGTTAGTACAGCGTTATGAAAAAAGTTGACGAATTTTTTTGTACATTAATAATATAAGCATAAAGTTTTCTTTGAAATAAAAACTGAAACCAAAAATTCATATTTCCAATTTGATAAATAATATTCGTCCTGTTACTACTGACTTGTTTTTTTGGTCAAACAAAACAATAGCTTTATAGCAGTTTTATGAGCTTGTATATACATTAAAAAATAACACTATTAATCATTCTGTGTTGATAAGACATTCTCTAAACCCTACTCTGATTTTGATAATTTAGTTCTTATTTATTGTAGTTATTAGTTGCCACAAGATCATCTTCCTAGAACCGAACATTTGATCAAATATAGGTTCAGTAGGATTTTTATGACATTGGTGGAGGAATAAAAGTCTGTGCCACGAGTGGGGTTCGAACCCATGACCTTTGTCTAAGTACGCGGCTGCTCTACCACTTGAGCTATCGTGACTTCGATCCGCTTGGACACTAACTTCCCATCTCAACTAAATCAATTGTACCCGAGAATCAAACAGATTGCACGACATTTGAAAAATGGCAAAAAGATAAGAAAATTCGAGGGGTGAGGTTGAGAGTGGCGTTTTTTTTATCTCAACCAATACCTAAAAATTAATTAATTGGAAAAAGTTAATTGGTCAATCAGACCACGAACCGTAATGGATTGGGATGTTGTTCACTGATTCATTCCAAAGGAATAATTTTTCTTCACTTTAAGCCTTAAAAAAAATCATTTGATAAGAAGTAAGAAAGTAAGAACCATGTTTAAATCTTTTCTGACTCCCAATCTTTGTACTTTATCAGTTACAATCACCCATCTGTCAGAAAAGATCACCAGACTCCCTTTATAATTTAATTTTTTGGACAATAAGGTCTCCTGTTAGGGGCCGACAGCATAGATAAAGAATTTTCTTTTAAAATATGAGTGGCTGGGAAATGAAGTTAATTTGTAAGTTCTGAAATAATTAATAAATTACCCCGCAAGAGTTGAATAATAGCTTTGACTTTCCTGCAGACACATTTATACATGAAAAGCATTGTAATTTTTAATGTAAGAATAAAAAATATTCTTACTATATATCTATATTTTTTATTGATTATTTTCTGTTATAGCACATACACATATTATTATTATTTATACGGCTTGATAATCCATTTATTCCAAGTAAACCAATTGTCCAAGAAAAAAAAAAAAGAAATTACAGCATCAGCGGGAGAGACTGGCTTTTGTTTATCAAGCGCACTAGGTGGCTTTCCGTGATTCGTAGAAGTGTCCTCACCCGATTAAGGATAAACCATGCGGGTATGACACATGGATCAAAATATGTCCCGTCTGCAGAGAAAGAAGTTGGTCGATATATCCCGCTATTTGATATATGCATTTATTTGGCTCTGTATAAAGATCGTGTAGGAATGCCACCTCATATGATCCTAGAAGGTGGTGACAGTGGATGTATTTATTATCGTGAATGAGTAGTGTCAGGGCCTGACGACGTAATATTGCGTACCGTTCGACTCTCAATTAGTATAGTTATGTAAATGTTTAAAGGGTATTGGAACATCGAGAACTACACCTTCATCAGAGTACGATAAAAAAGACGGTTAGAGTGAGCGAAATGATTGTATTAGGGGTTGAATGTTGATAGGCCCTCGTGCCCATTCTCTGGATGGATAAGATTGAGGTCTGCTTCAGGACTGCCAACCGGTGTGATTCTCCTTTCCTGTAAAATTACAAAAGCTGAAATTGCCGGTGGAAAGCAAGAAGTTATGGAGTCAACCTTTTGAAAATATGTACATGCATGGACATATTTGAGCGTATGACAACCAGTAATCAGCCTTCATTCACATGATTGTAAATTAATTAAAAAATAATTTTAAAAATCATACGGTACAAACTTACAATTTTGTCTCAAAAGTTTATCAGTGATCAGGCCAATCAATCACTTCACTATTGCCACATTGGTTCCATTTGGTACTATATGAACTTACTTATTAATTAATAACTGCAAGTTTTAAAATTTAGGTAGCTCTTTATATTTGTTAGTAATTACTTTTGAAAATAATAAAAAAATAATCAGAAGGATAAGGCCAATTAAAAACCACTTTCTAGAAAAATCTTACAATGTAATATTAATTGACTGATGACTATGAGCAGTATTAATTTCTCTTCTTTAAGAACATAATTGTTGCAATTCTGGAAGTGATTTAACGAATTTTATAAACATGAATAACATTTTTAATAAAGTGCCATAGTGTGGAAAGTTCCATTATAATTTATTTCTGCTCCCAGTTTTTTTTTTTTTTTTTTTTTTTTTCAGTTTCAAGCTTTTGCTTTTCTGGCTTCTGCTAAGCCAACGCCTTCACTTTAACTGGGTTTTGGGGAGACTTGTGGCAGCCCCATTGCCGTCTCTATTTGATTTCGAGCTGAAAATTTGATGATCAATGTGTGATGTCCTTTGTGGTAGAGTTATACTTTCTGCGCCGTATTTTTGTGTGTGGAGTCGATCTTCATGAGCGGCCCAGTTCTTACATGGTGGTGATGCTTTAACTTGTGTTTTCGAATCATTCCATACGCAATGGGTATGCAGCCGGATTTGTGGTGATAAATATATATACTAGGACGTCGGGTTGTTAGTTTCCTATGCACTGCCGCCTTACTTTGCTGCGTTGAAAGTATTCAATTGCTTAGTTCAGAGCAATCGGCAGAATCCTTCTCCTAGCTAATATTAGGTCATTGACAATTCCTTTACTTGCGTTTTCATTGTATTCAAGTGTTCATTCGCATTTGAAAATGATGGGTGGCTGTTACTTCCCCCTCAATGCATGTCCTTCAAATGGCCATCACTATAAAATCATGTTCTGTATATGTTTTCTCAGATTTCAGTGACCGGTAAATAGTAATTTCGCTGAGTTTAGCTCTCTTTAATTGTACTTGAGCAATGATACACGTTTACTGCATCTAGCACTTCTAGAGTTTATCCACTTCACCTTTTGACCGCACAGAAATGACTCAGAGAACCACATTGAAGCAATAACAGTCAATGACTTGATAATCCTGAGAAAAAGGATCGGGTCTATTGACTAAACTAAAGAACTAGGAAGGTACAATAAGCCAGAAGGCTGCAGTGCCTGGGGCACACAAACCCCACCTCCTAGTACCTTTGCCACCTAACCTAACCTAACCTCACCTTTTGACATACTTGGATCCATTGGGTGAGGGACAATTCTAAGTTTGTTTTCCCGAAAATGTGTTCCCGCCTTATAAATAGTCTTACAGATCCTCCTCTGGCCTATATGTATGTCTTTTCGTTGGCAAAATTTCCCTTGTATCCTGGTACCCAAGTTATCATCATGGTTTATTCTGGTTTTGAAGATTTTGGATACAATTTGACTAATTTTGATGTGATGTTTTTTACAGGCTAATGCTTCAATAGCTGCTTGGTGATCAGATCTTAAGAGGATGTGTTTGCCAGTTTGCCAAGTTAATCTCTTTTAAGATTTTCTATGGGGCGTCGGTGGCCGCAAGGTTCCGTCTTTGACACGGCGCTCATAACTGTAAGGTAAATGTCCAAAGTTCGAATCCAGCGGCCCTGCATTCGAACCCGCCGACATACTTACAAATGGGGCTTTTTCAAAAACACCGGCATCCAGAGGGTTTATATGACCTCTGCTGTTGCGGAACCCTCGTTTTAAAAAAAAAAAAAAAGATTTTCTAGCGCACAAGCATTGATGGCATGTATTTCCGCTTGGGAAAGACGGAATTGTACTCCCTAACCAGTTTGATTGCTCATTTTTTTTGGCTTGCACACAAAATGCCCGATCCTGTTCCTGAGTGACTGATTTCATTGATTATGTTTGGGTAACCGAATCGTTTTTCTGTCCGATTTGATTGTTTTTGGGGCGTAATTGAGGTCTTCCTAGCTTCTCCTCGTACAAATGTTTCTAGTAGAAGCTGGTTTTAACAGAGCTTAGTGCACTTGTAGGCGTTGATCTCATTGTAGCTGTTGGTAGCTAATAATTGTATGCTTCCTTGTGATTGAGTAGCTACTTATTATTGAGCTACGGTCCACCAGATTAATGATCCATGCGTTATTTTGCGTTTTATTACTAATGTGTATATAGCCAATGGGACATTTTCGGTTTTAATCCCCATGATTACTGACCGGGAGTAAATGATAAAATAATCAGAATTTGGTCCATCAGTTTCCTCGACAGAAATGCGCACCAGGGTGTACAAGAAAGGTACAAATATCGCTGAGGGCGGTCATGCAATGAGAATCTCTTAGCCCTGTATTGTTCTCCTTTTTTCATACAAGGCATACAGGGTGTTCTTTTTAAATAGCCCGGTTGAATTGTTTCACATGCTAGTATTTTAATTGCTGCTTGGCAATTCGATCTTAAGAGTTTTTGTTAGTGTCTCTTTAACCTTTTCTAAGGCACAAAATTTGGTTGAAAGGCCGAAGTGTACTTCCATAATAATTTTGATTGTTCCTACTTTGGGTTTTGTTTGTTTTAGAGTCTTATTGCCTATGATTTTCTCCAGAATTCTTCTTATCTTTTGTAATCTTTCGACTTTACGGTATGTTGTAAATAGTCGGTTCCAATTTCTACAAATGTGTATTTGAGTTGTGTGCTTGAAGTGTTTATTTTCCATCCAATTTGTTTCTGGTGCCTAAATGAGCTTTTCTTCACAATGTGGAATACATTTTTAAACCTTACCTTTTAAAACCAAAATTTTCCAATCAATTTGCACCTGACGTTTTAATATTGATTGTAGGTCAAAGGCATTGAAAAATTAAATGGCGTTTCAAACATTTTGTGCCATTTTATCAGTCTTCTTTGGTATATTTAAATCCAAATTGTATTTCTACCCTGGCCAATGTCAAAGTACTCCTGCCTCTTTTATTTTGTCTGCCTTAAAGAGATTTCCTGCAGTTTTTTTTCGTAGGAAATCGCGGTGGCAGTGGTTAGGGCGTTCGACCTGACGGTGGTTGCGAACTTGACTCAAGGTGGCATAGCATCGAGCGTACGTAAAAAATTTTACCTCCTTACTTTGAACTCTCGTCCACGACAACCAACGGATAGTTGGACGTTAAAAACTGTAAGAAAGACATGGGCACAAACTGTATTACTTACTTTCATCAACGTTTTATTATGAAAAATATATAACTTAACAATCCTTATGCCTATTGAACATAAATTATCTCGATTGAACATTTTCAAAGACAAACTACAAATGGTTTGACAGTTTTTTTTTAAATTTTTTTATAATCTAGAAGGGCAGTTGAGTTCTGAAAAATATAAGCGTTTTAAAATAATTGTTAAACATTTACTTTTATTCCACATGCAACATCTAGTGCGCTAAAACAATTAGTTTTTTGTTTGTTTGAAAACGTCTCCTTGTTCCTCGTTTTCTGTACTATCTGCACTGTTAACTTTTCTCAAATTATATACACATGAATATTTACACACAGAGAAAACAACTACCTACACGTAAAGAAAAACTGCTAACAGTATTATGCAGTTTTTTTTAAATTTACAAGAAAAATCACTCACGCTTAAGCATAATATCAAACATCAAACATTCATTTTTTTAACTACTAGAATTGATTTAAAACGAAAATAAGAGTGCTCTGGGTACATTCTTTCAAAACAGCTTATCTTAATCTTGGACAATGTTTTTAAATTTCAATATTCTAGTTAGACCTTTTTCCATACTAAATTTGTTGATGGAAAATATTTCGATTCAATTTGTACAATTTGCGTTTATTTTATTTTTTTAGTTTTCCTTTTATTACAAAATTCGCCCTAAAGAGCGCCTTAGCAATTTAATTTTAACAATACAAATTTATTTAAATTTACATGTTTTACCACAGCTATGACGATACGACTGCGGATCCGCGCATGACGAATCCGGCCATCAAAAAATATTCAGATCAAAAAATTAAATTTTAAAAAATAATCTCTTTTTCCTTTACGTGCTAAAAATTTTTGTTGAAATATTTGCCCTTTGAACGGTCCTATTTACAAAGAACGCAGCGATTCATAATCAAATTTTTAAGGAAAAATTATGATTCATGATTGTAAAGAAAATAAATGAAGGAAATATTTTATTTTAAGGTCGTTAATCACATCAAAAATTATAAATTCAGTAAAACATGATAGTCATCAATGTGGCAAATATTTCCTACTCTAAACTACTTAACATGTAGCGATTTTTTTTACAAATATCACATATTATTTTTTTTTTTTCATTAAGAAACGAGCATCTACCAAATTACGGATAATAACATTTAAACGGGCTATAAAGGGGTGAATGGGTTTTATCGACTGTTTAAGATTTGGAGCCGACGACACCCCCAAAAATTGTCTCCTCTGGAGAGTGAATTGGCCCCCATATTTCAAACTGGTGTAATATATCCACATAGCAAAATTGGCCTTTGGAGCAATATTTTCGAATTTTTCTTAAAATCCTACTCCCTTCCCCCATTTTGAATATTTTCATTCCAAAAAAATTCATTTAAGCAAACCATAAAAAGTACATTTAATTTTGAAAACACGATACTTAATAATACGCATTATTTACAATTTTATCTAGCCACTACATAACATACAAATTATACATTTTTTTTCACCAACGCAGTTTTCTTCCGTTCAATTTTACCTTTAATTGAAAGACATAAGTGCCTGTTCGGAATTGAATAAACCTTTAGAAATATATATCCAAGTATTACAGTTTCGTTAAAATATATTGCAAATCAAATTGTCTAATTGTTTTTCTACGAGTGGAAAGACATAGGGCCGAGATTACGGTTGTTCAAGTTTCTTCAAAGGGCACAAATTAAAGATAGAGAGGAAAGTATTTGTTTTTAATTTTCGTTCTTCCCGAACAAATAAATTGAGATGTGATGTACCGAGATAAACAGCCGCCAAAAATACCGCTTTCGGAATAAACACACACAAGATAATCGAAAAATTGTGAGGTGAGATGAAAAGTGTCAAGAGCGTGACAGGAACCCACGACCCCCCCCCGGCCTATGACCGGTGATAAAACAACTTGGGCTCTGATTTCGGTCTTGGGTTCGAGCCCCGCTCTTTACACCAATATTTCTTCTCAATCAAACATTAAATAAAAATTATAAAATAATTATTTTGGTTAACTAGGGCCAACTAAAAACATATAGATTAATTTAATCGAGAAACAATATTTTCATAAAACAATAAAACGTTACGGAATACACGTGGGTAAATGGCCGATGTATGCTACACCCACGTGTGAAAACGACTTTTCATTGCTTTTTTGAAGGTTTCGCTCCAATTCACGCCGAGGAAACTTTTGCATTATGTACCGTAACTGTCTAAAATATGCGTTAAAAAATAGAAAACTCTTTACCATTACAATAAATGAAAAACTGTGATACTTGGTGTTGTGATTGTAATAATTGAAATAATACGACACAGTTTATTCTGTCTTTGTTTGCGGTTTTGTCGTTGAATGGTATCAACATCCGTGGGACATGAGTATATTATTTTCAAACTGCAAAATTTCGGATTTTCTCTTGCTTCAGGTTGAAAAATTATTTATTCTTGCAACGATATGTCCGTAAAAAAAATATCCACAGTTTAGAAAAATATATTGATGTTATTAAAGTTTTCATATAATAAACTTAAAAAGTAAAATTTTTTTCTACACTTAGCTTTTTGACATAATTATGTAAGTACAATCATAGATTGTTATGAAACTGTATGAATTCAACTGAAATATTCGAATATATTTTTAACATTGTTCAGACGGAGTTTTTTCGTTTTCGTTTGTTTTCAAAGCCCAATTATATACAAATTTAGTTTATTTTGTCCATATTTTAGAGGATATGTCACAATGTTGTTATTTTTTTATAATTAGTGAACATAAGATTTATTCGCCCTAGAAATTTTAGAGAAATTTGATTACCCGAGAAATCACACATTTACAAATTCAACGTTATTTTCTATTATTTCCGTTTATTTTGTTTTACCAGAATAGTGAGCAACAGTAGGTGCGTTGTACAGCAACTATCAGTCGTTTACTAACCAGCATAAAGTGCACTTTTTCAACGTTGCACGACTGTCAAAGAATCAGTACCTTTCAAAGAATAACTCCAGATTAATTCACATTTAATTGTTTTTCTAGTAAAATTATTAATACACTGTCTCCGACAATTTTTGTATCTTCTGATATTAGTATTTGTTCTCCTTAGGTCCTGTTTATACGAAAGTGTGGAAGAGGAGGTACGCGGCAAAACTCCAGGAAGTCGCTTCAACCGTGGAACTAGTTCAGAGGTCATCTGTCGCCTGACGGTGAATCCGATTTTATTGGTATGTTTTTTAAATAATTTTTTTATACTACATTGAAAAAAGTAAATTTTTAAATGGTGTTTAGTGACCGCTAGTCATTGATAATTCGGGGATCGTGAGGTGCGGCCTGGTGTGACATTTTTATGTTTTACATGTATTCTTGTTGTCGACGATTTATGTACAAAAGAGAGGCTACAATTTTAGCATATCGACATTGAGGATCAGGAACAAATGGCACACTACAGTTTAAAACATAAACTATAAATCCCAGGCACTGAAGATGATCTCAATAAAGGTCGAAACGTTGACTCGATAAAGAAATTTTTTTTAAACCTACGTCACAACAGATCCGACGATCTCCGAATTATCACTTTTTATATGTATTTGTTATTTACAACAACAAAAGTTGTATTAAGTAATTTATTTTCGATTTATGTTGTTTGTGTCTTGTGATTCACTTGTAGAAGTTGCCCAAAGACTTCCTTCACACTAAAACCTAAGCATTAATCACACTCTGAGAAGGTCTCGGAACCACTTCAATTCCCTCTGGAGGAATTTCTGATAGGAATGAATGTGATAACTGCCATATTAGTACAACTTGGTGCAATTTGGATTTGTAGTGGGTTATGATGAGGTCATATACAAACGGTATGTGAAAATAATTTGAAAATGGTGCATTTATAATTTGTACGAGTACTAACCCCACACTTCACAACCTTATGCCCTGAGAGGTCTTATGATTGTCTTGGGTGACGGTTATCCGTGAAAAAATCCAAGATAACTCACCGGGGCAGTGGTAGGCAATTTAGTGCAATTTTCTTGTAGGGGCAGATACTTTTACGCATGATAAACACATGATAGAAGTTCATTTTTTGTTTGTCATTCTGCTTTTGTAAGCCGTCAATTCATTAGAGATGCTGGAACTGAGGGTCAATAGCGGATGGCATAAGTGGCTACAATATGAAACAAAATACGCGTGGAAGACCAGAATAATAAGGAAAACACGCATAGGGCCTGCGATAACCTCAGCTATTTGTCGGCCCGTGTGTATACAAGTGATCACATAAAGAGAAAGTACTGATTATTGGACAGACCTGTAGCAGTGTTTTTCAAACTCGCTTCACACAGTTCATATGAAGATTAAACTTCACCAATCAGCTTTGGTTAAGTGGCAACACATCCTGCAACGAGTTTTTGTAAAATGAAAAAGTGCTCGATATTTGGCGATTTAAACCATCGGATAGTCGTCGACCGTACAATTCGGCGGTGTATTTACAATTTGGGGTTGTGTAGTTTGGAATCAGGTGACGTTGAGCGTGTAAAATGCGAGGTCCCGGGACGTGTATCAGTAGTCGTCTTCGTCGTCGTCGTGCCTCTTGTCGCAGGAGCAGCAGCAGGACTCGCAGCAGCAGCAACGGCAGGCGAGGAAGAGCGACGCCAAAGCGAGCAGAGCGCCGCCGCACGCGCCCAGGCCGATCATGAGCCAGTTGACGTCCTGGGTCTCCGTCCTGGTGTTGCACACTTCCGGAGCCTCGTCCCCGGTGTCTATCGACTCGTTGTATCGCCCTCCCAAGAGCATCGGGCAGTTCACTACCCCGTTGCAAACCAAGTTGCCTGGTATGCACAGTCCGGAGTCCCCTGGGCACAGGAACTCGCAGTCACCTATAGAATACACCATACATGTATCAACGGGGACCAACACATAAATTTGAAATATTTAAACCGTTCTTGACCCGGATATAATCGAACCAAAGCCAAACAAAAAACAAGTTAAGTGATTAAATTAAATCAATTATAATGTTGATTTTGCGCGTAATCAATTTTACATAAATTACAATATTGTTGAAACAAAGCTTTAAATTTGTATATTGCAACTGTCAAACAACCAAGCAAAGAAAAATGATTGTTTTTTAAAGATGTAACACACGAGTATAATAATTTATCTAGGCTTGAGAGCAGTGGAGGCTGGTCGTGGACACAGTTGATTATTTTCAAACACGACAAACTTCCTTCCTCCTACGCTACAATCAATCAACTGTTGACATCCCGGACGAACGAAGCCATTGTTCAGCCAGAATCGCGCTTACACGTAGAAAAAACCCGTTTGTGCCTGTGTGTTGTGGATAATATTCATATATTGTAATTTTAGGTTCATATCCCAAATTTCTTTTATTTTTAAAGAGTAGACGATTATATTTTAGATGTTGAAGACGATCAAGTTTAGGGCCTTGAATGAAGATCAATTCGCCGAACTTTCGTAATACATAACAGAACATAATCAGGGCCTGTTCAAAAACATCAACACATTAAACTTTGGAATTACAATTTTTAATAAATTTATAAAACAATCAAACTATATCAAATTAGTTTTATGAAAAACATATAACAATATTTTATTCAAATGCAGAATTATATGTTATATATTTGAGAAAGACGATAATTTTATCCATTTCACAGAGCATTTTGGACAATTAGGCGCTTTTTTAACTGGATTCTACAAAAAATAACATATTTTCTCGTAGATCGCTTCATTTAATCAACTTTATTACAAAAGAACTAGTCCATTAGCATAAAAACCATAACTACGACGATGGAAAAAAGAAAAAACACCTTAAAACGTGACCATCACGGTTTTTTTCTTCAAAAGAATAAATTAACCTCATGTTCTCTTTAGTTTTTTGTAGGAACTAGTTAAAAAAAGCTCACAATTGTACAACATTTCTGTGAAATGGATAAAAATATCGTCTTTCTCATATATCTAACATATAAATCAGCAACAGTGTAAGTAAACTTGAACAAAAAAATTCTGCTTTTTATACAAATAATTTAGTATAGTTTAAGAGGTTCATAAAAGTTATAAATTTGTTGAAAATTGTAATTCCAAAGTTTAATGTAGCGATGTTTTTGATCAACACAGGCCCTGATGATGCGACTATTTGACGTGAAAGTTCGGCAAATTGCTGGAATACATTTCTAGATTCATTTAAGACCATAAACCTGATACTCTTCAACATTAAAAAAATTAGTCGATCCTCTCCAAAGCATTAATTTATTTAATTAATTTGTCCGAGAATGTTTATCACAAGGATAATTTATGCTAACCAAAAACTACATATACAAGGTACTACATACTTCTATTGTCTACCCATTTAATTCGAAAACGATTACCTTTATCAAAAAATGGCCTTATACAAATCCGAAAGTAATTTTCGCTAGGAATCGCGTGGTCGTGACAGATTTAAAGTTACTTTCTCACCTAGCCGGGAAATGCTACGAATTTTGTTATTTCATTGTGCAATTGGATTCTAGAGGTGATTTTATGCCGTTTTTACTGAATAGAAAATTCCGATAGGATCGACCATTTCTCAGTTATGCCGGTTTTTTTTTTCCATTCGCAAGGCGTAAATATATTCTATATTCAAATATATATATTTGACTGAGTTATGGTATTATCTTCCATTTTATTTTAGCTCGCTTATCTAATTGTAAATATGTATTTAAAAAATATCTACGTTTCGCTGTTCTGTTGTATATAGATAAATTTCCAATGTCAATGAACTCTATTATTTTTTTGTTATTTTCTGGATGTTAGTCCCCTTGGAATCATTTCTGTCGCACAATAATGTATATATGAGTATTCATTTCATGTTCTGCTTTCCAGGACAAAAGTATACAAGCACCAAGAAGAGAAATATGTTTTATATATTGATTTAGTCGGTGCTGGGTATAGTTTTTTTTTTTTTCAAAAATTAATATAAGCCGAACTTAAAATCACCCCATTGATCCTTACCCGATTGTGAGGCGATTCCTATCTTTAATTAACCCTTCTATCGTCGAAATAAACTGGGAGAGCCGTCTACTTGCCACAAAAAAAGCATACCAGTCTTCCTTCGGATATAAATTAGAAATGGTCGATCCTATCAAAATTTTCCTTTCGGGAAAGTGGCATCAACTAATTTCTAAAATCAAATTGTATAATAAAACATGGGCTTCTCATTTAAAATAATAAAGCTTATTAAAAGTCTTTTTCAACCTAGATGAGAAAATATGTTACCATCAGCGATTCCTAGTCAAATTAACTTGGGGTCCATACAAGACCATTTTTTTTCCAAAAGATAAATGTTTTTTGAAATAAACGGGGAGGGGCAATTTGTTGTTACCAATGCATAACCTCCTCACGAGCTCAGAAATAGTCGATCCTATCAACATTTTCATTTCAGTAAAAGTTTAAGCTACTTTAAACACTTTACTAATAAGCACTATATTTATTCGTTATGAAGAGAGACCATAATAAAGGCGTGTCATGCCTTCGCTCCATACAGAGAGCGTGTAGGCATGCCACTGGACTTGAGAAGGGTTCTCGGACACTGCAGCTACTTTCAGCCTCCTGTTCCGCTTTTTAGGGGAAATTGGGATGTTTTATTGTATATGTGTTGTGACTGTATGTTTAGTCTGAGTGTGTGTATTTATTAGCGAGAATGACTAGGGGTGAGGGTGAGATATAACGTCATCATCGCCCCTCGAACGATGAAAGCGAGTGAGCATGGGTTCGGGGTCGATGGCGGCATATAAAGTACTCCACCGACCAAATGGAATGAATGTACTGTATGGTTGTATTTAAGTGTATGAATGTATGTATTTGTATGAATGTAGTGTTTGAATGGGTTAGAATAAATAGATTTAGTTAGAGGCAAAAGAATTACTATAATGAAATCGAACAATAAAAATATAGGATTCTCATTAAAATGACAAAGCCATTGTCATTTCCCAACTAGTTGAGAAAGTTATGTTAAATCTGTTACCACCACGCGATTCCTAGCCAAAATTGACTTAATAGACCATTGTTTCTCATTTTAATCGGTTTTGAATTAAATGGGTGAACTATAGAACTTGATACACCCTGTACATGTCATAAATTTGGTGATATTTTAAGTATTTTTGGGAAATGTATTTATAAGCTTGAATCTGTCTGTAGAGGAAAGTGGCCGAAACCACATTGACCTTCCATTAGACTCGTTTTTTTTGTTTTTGTTTTTTAAATCCCCCTGATCTTGTTACAAAAAGCATACATCTTCCACGTCTTCCGTCAGGCATAACTGAGAAATATTCGTATAAGTCGATTTTTGCTAATGATAATCGCTTCCCAATTAAATGGGCCTATAGGAGTTAATTCAGCCTGTGTACATGAAACCTTGATTTGATTTTCCCCTTTCCATCTGTACTTGTTTAGTACGAAGGCAATCTTTCTTTCTGTCCCTCCCTATTTGGGTATTTTTCATTTTCATTGGAAATATCGATAGCCGAGGACACTGTGTAAGCATGATTCCGGTATAACAAGAGCTTTCTTCGTCTTCCATGTCGGTGTACAGAGAAACAGTCGTCTTGATTGCAACGTATAACCCCAGAAGACTGTACTTTTTTCTGAAAAGTCGGTTGCAGAAAAATCATCGTCCACGACGATTGTCCAGACCCGCCTCTAGCCGAGATAAATCCCTTTCCCGAACGGCGAAGAAGCGTTATCTATAAAATGGCATAACTTAAAGAAAAGTGGTTGGAACTTTTAAATGATTCAGCGTCCAAACTTCTTCCAGAGAATAGAAAAATAGTTAACCACCTATTCGTATCCCGCTACCCTGAAGAGTTAGATAAAACTTTTTCGCTCAAGAGAAACTAGCCCCAAAAAAACCTTAAAGTTTACGCGTGATATGAAAAAATAGGGGGAACCAGGTGGCCCTTTTTAAACAGACCAGCCACATTTATTGTAAACAAAGCAAATTCTCAAAAATCTTAAATTGCAATTTTTTTATTTTAAAGTTAATAACTATACCGACAAACGAATATAAAAATAGGATGAATACTTAATTAATATGAATGATAGTTTCTAATAAAACTGCACGTTTTTAAGACATTTCAACTCTGAGGTCATATCAACCCTCGGGGTGCCGGTGTTTAAAAACATAATTTGTAAGCGTGTCGGTGGAAAGCATGGCCTGTGGATACGAACTTTGGATCTTTACCTTACCAGTTTTGAACTCCATGTCAACGGCACATAAACGCACTATGCGACGCCTTTTTTAGTTTTTTATGTAAAGACTTTTTGTTTCTACCGCACAAAATATATGCTACAACAATGGGGTTTTTTAAATATAACCCTTTCCATGTTTATGAACTAGTAAAATTTTGTAGCATTGTGTACATTTTTTTGTTTATCTAAAATTGTCTAGCATTGTATAAATTCATTCTTTCTTTTTTAATCTAAAATTCTCTTGCATTGTATAAATTTATTCTTTATTTTTTAGCCCAAATTTTTCTAGCAATGTATAATATTTTAAATGTAAAATTCTCTATCATTGTATAAATTTATTCTTTCTTTTTTAGCCCAAATTTGCCTAACATTGTATATTTTTTTTAAATCTAAAATTCTCTAGCATTGTATAAATTTATTTTTTATTTTTTAGCCCAAATTTGTCTAGCATTTTATAATTTTTTAAATCTAAAATTCTCTTGCATTGTATAAATTTATTCTTTATTTTTTAGCCCAAATTTGTCTAGCAATGTATAATATTTTAAATGTAAAATTCTCTATCATTGTATAAATTTATTCTTTCTTTTTTAACCCAAATTTGTCTAGCATTGTATATTTTTTTTAA
>CM077112.1:19549499-19579353 GCA_039619505.1 Cimex hemipterus
TTTTAGCCCAAATTTGTCTAGCATTTTATAATTTTTTAAATCTAAAATTCTCTAGCATTGTATAAATTTATTCTTTCTTTTTTAGCCCAAATTTTTCTAGCATTTTATAATTTTTTAAATCTAAAATTCTCTATCATTGTATAAATTTATTCTTTCTTTTTTAGCCCAAATTTGTCTACCATTTTATAATTTTTTAAATCTAAAATTCTCTAGCATTGTATAAATTTATTCTTTATGTTTTAGCCCAAATTTGTCTAGCATTGTATATTTTTTTTAAATCTAAAATTTTCTAGCATTGTATAAATTTATTTTTTATTTTTTAGCCCAAATTTGTCTAGCATTTTATAATTTTTTAAATCTAAAAGCCTATATGCATTTTGTAAAATTTTGAAGATGATCTCAATAAAGATCGAAACGTTGGCCAGATAAAGAAATTATTTTTGTAAAAAAAGACAGCATCTCACGATCGCGGAATAAACAAAAAAGTGTTGATTTTTGGCCAACGAAACATCAACTGATGAGGAAAATGTGAGACGCCGTTCTACATAAACCCTGAATGAAGTGCGCGCGGCTTGGGCGAATAAATTCTGTCCGGCTTCTGAAGCCATGTTAGTTGTTCAATAAATACAGCAGAACTACTAATTCATTCTCCTCGATTCGTATAATTTGATCTAGGCGGTTCGGTATGATCTAAGTCTAGTTACCTTTGGCGATAAGTAGATTGAATTACAGTTGCTTGTTACAAAAATCTTTAACAAACCAGCTTTTTCTTCTGGTGTAAACAACAGAGGAGGAATTGAAAAAAAGTTGAACGTAATTGTACTATGGTTTTCAAAATAAATACGGTTTTAATCTTAAGAGGAGAATCAAAAGAGCATCCTAAGACCAGTCTTCTGTACAGTCTACACTGCTGACAATTCTTCCCTAACCTTCGCTGACGACACTTCAATCCTTTCGCCACGTTCTAACCCTATCCTTGCGGCTCTCATGATCGAATTGTTGGCGCATCGAGCAAAATGAACAAAACAACTCGTTCACATGTGGAAGAAGTCCACCAGTGAACTATAAAGTAATGTTCAACCAAATTCGCTACCTTGGACAGCAATTTGGCAGCAGGCTTGCATGGAACACACACAACTAAAAGACAAGTACTGAAGATACGGACAGCTCAGACCCAAATCACCAATGAGTACAACTAATACTATACAAGACACTAATTAGACCGGTTTAGACTTACGGAGTCGAGCTGTGAGCCAAGCCTTCCAAAGTCAATCAAGTCTTCCGTCGCATCTTCATCGCTTTTATTCCATAGCCAAGACCTTGATATAACATTCGTGATGGATTCGATCCAAAAAAAAGTCCACAGCTTCCACTCTAAGCTCTCTTTCTACGCCAGTCCACTACCTCAACATTAACATTCTTCATTCCGCCTAAAAACGCAATCATCAAATGACATAACAGCCCTAAACCTCAGCCAACAGTCAGTCCTAAACACGGAGGGTTCCAGCAATGTATCTCGGGAATACTTGATCAATACCCATTATATAAAATTCGTTGTTCATACAAGAAACCATGCTCTTTAAGAATAATAATGAAACTAGAGTAAAAAACAAAAGTATACTGCGATACCCTGTCTCTCTGGAGTAGAAAATTTTTCAAAGTAAAAATTCGCACCTTAAATTTTTGTCTTGCTTTGTTTAAAATAAAAGTAACTGATCAGTATGAAAAGGGACTCTGTATATTATTTTAAGCAAAAATCATAGATATATTTTCGCAGACGAGTAACAACTAAATGAATATGATAAAATAATACATTTATGTATATTGGTCTAACTGACTATAGTAAATATTTCAATTAATTATTCTTTTAATGTAAGGTATTGGTTGAGATGAAAAAGTTCAAATAAAATGAAAAACCACCTAATTGTCACGATAGCTCAAGTGGTTAGATGAGAAGGTCGTGGGTTCGAATCCCTCTCGTGATTTTTTCATTTCCACCAAAACCAGACAAAAAACGAATAATTAATTGAAATAATACATTGGTTTTAATGTAAAGTGAACCAACGTGCTGTATTCCAAGTGTCTTTGGTCAAAAAATGAGCAGTACTGTGCTGATTTGTTTTTAGCACGAACAGTACGTGATTAAGAGTTTTATCGGTTCAGTTTATTTCTGTATTAATTGAATGTTTACCATTTTAGATTATATTTACCTGTTTAGTCATTAATATATAATCAATATATACTGTACATCGAGGATAAATGGATAGAATTACAAAAATAAACTGATTTACGTTCGAAATCCCATTTATTGGTTAAATGACAAACAAATTTAAAAGATTGTATAAATTAGATTAGAAAGTAAATTTAAAAAAAGACGGATTTTAAAATATATACGGATTATAAAGACAGAGAGGAATAAGAGAAGAGTCGCTATTAAATGTTCTGGGTGCTACCTTCTGGAGAGGACGTGAATCCTCCCCCTTCAGTCAACTTGGACGTCATTAACGTCCCGTCTGGATTCCTCGGAAGGTGGAACAGTTCCGTCCATGCGATTTTGAAGGCGGCTCGGGCCGGTGTCGTGGTGCCGATGAACTGGATTTTGACTGAGGGCGAGGGCGAGTAGCCGTTGTCCGAAGTGGCGGGCGTGAGGTCGAGGGAGGTCAAAGGCGGCATGTCCTTCGAGCTGACGTTGTGACCACAAATCGAAAGGAACGGGTAGTCCGGCCGCGATGGCAGGAACACTTCCAGTCTTCCGTCCTGGCAATCTTTCGTCGTGAATCTCACCTGAAAAACAAATTTTGGCTTCATAAATAAATCTCTAGTATTGTTGTGCATATAGTGGTGCATACGGCTCTCTTTACCAACTGCACGTTTTAACTCTTAATATCACTAATATTTACTGAAATATCTCACATGTTTATTGTCTTATTCTCTCTTGCGTTAGGAAATCTTAAAAGAGGCTACACAGAATTTTTTTCTTAAAATCGGATAGCCAATGGGGTATTAAAGCACTCCAAACTAGCCAATGAATGCATCCAACATTTCAAAAAACGTTGGGAAAAACAATATCTGTAGTCTAGGGCACAAATAAATTTTGAATTTCATATAAGAAGGCAGACACAATCACCAGAAGATATGTATAGAATATAAAGCCTTGAATCTACACTTCGTATGAAATAAACAAACCCAGAATCAAATCAACTGGATCAAAAACGAGAATGAAATTAAAAAATAAAAGTGCTAGATATAGAAAGCCTATATTGAACCAACCCTCACCAAGCCTGATAAACTCACCGCTATAATTAACGTGGCTGAAGTAAGACAACTATAAAGTAGAACTATAAGCCGATAAGTAAAAACAACACAACATTGGCATAGTCAATGATGAACAATGGAACACAGAAAACCCAGGGAAAGGAATTGTAACGGTTTAGTATTCTTCAAAAGAAGGATCAAGTCGACTGAACTTAGTAACCAAGAAAAATGCAGTAACTCGCTTTCCTAGTGTCATGTTTATAAACATTATTCTATGATTCAGGAGTGTTTTTCTTCTTTTTTTGATGCATTATGCAGTTTATACTTTTATACATACTTTATGTTCATACCAATTGCATATTCTCCAATGAAAACAATCTAGGAAAGAAAACCAAGAAATGGAATTGCAGCAACGACAGCATAACCTAGTACTTCTTAGGATAAGGAAGTCGACTACACTGAAGAAGATGAAGGAGAAACAGCAGAAGGAAAATAGCTTTATTCTGGGACTAGGGTTCCTTTAATGAATTTTTTTTTAATTTAATTTATTTATTTGTTACCTATACAGAATTGTATACTATACAATATGTACACATGCATGAAATATCACGCAGCACAACACTAGCACTAAAGCCAGCACTGTACCGGTAGGACACATGCTTTGAGGAGCCAGCCATTGCTGGCACTCAGTTTATATGATTAGGGATCAAGGAGGTCCCGAGGCCATCGTCGGTTGAGGCGTCGTGGTGGGTTGTCAGGATGGGAATGAGTGGATAGGGCTCGAGCCGTGTGGTTAGGATGGTTTGAAAGGTTGGTATGGAAGGTTTGGAATCTGGACTGGATTAGTTCGTTGACAAAAGGAATGTTTAGGTCTTTGTGGATAGTGAGGTTAGTGACATAATAGGGTGCTTTAACAATGTCTAAGGACTTTCGATTGGAAGGACTGGATGCGCTGGATATTGGAAGGCTTGGCAGTGCCCCACAATTCTACTCCATATGTCCATATTGGTCTCAGTAAAGTCTTGTATAGTGTTAGTTTTGTCTTAATTGTCAAAGTCGATTTCGGTCTTAAAAGTCTTTGTAGTAGTCCAAGTCTTGTATTAAGTTGCTGTTTTTTAAGTCTTGTGTGAGGATTCCACGTCAGTCTGCTGTCGAGATATAGTCCCAGGTATTTGACTTGAGTGGAAACTGGTATCTCTTTGTTGTTGATGTGCAATGGAGGGCAAGACTTCTTTTTCAGCGTAAAAGTACACTGAGTGCATTTTTCTTCGTTCAGTATTGTCCTCCATTTTTTACACCAGTCTTCGATAAGCTCAAGGTGTTCTTGGATGTTGGCGGTAGCTTGGACAGAATTCGAGTTGCAGGATAGGATTGCGGTGTCGTCCGCGTAGGTGGTGATAATAGTGTCAGGATGTGTTGGTAGGTCAGCAGTATAAATGATATATAGGACAGGACCAAGGATACTACCTTGTGGTATACCGGCCTGTGTCTGTTTGAGTTCTGAGAATTCATTGCCGCACCTCACTCTGAAACAGCGGTCAGTTAGGTAGGATTTCATTAAGAGGTAATAATGGGAGGGTAGGAAGCGCTTAAGTTTAAAAAGTATGCCTGGATGCCAGACCCTGTCGAAAGCCTGTGCTACGTCTAAGAACGCGCCCAGGCAATACTCTTTTTTTCTAGGGCCGATTAATGAAATTAAAAATCAAATAAAAATCTTGGCATAAGGTATGCAAGTAACATGAGAAAAAAATAACAGGAATATTAAACAAAAATATCAAATTTTAACGTAAGTTCTCTGTTTGGAGGGAGAGGAGATGATTATACAGATGGGATTTAAAGGAGGAAAGGGGGCAGAGTGACGAATAGAAAGGGGGAAGGGAGTTCCATATTCCAGAGGCTCGGATCAGAAAGGATCTTCAGAAGGTATGGGTTGTACGTTGCTGAAGGATAAAATCAATTGAGGATGAGCACGTGTTACGAGTGTGATGTGAGAAGTAAAATTGGAAGAATTGGGGGATCTAAGGAGGCCGGCGAGTGTGGGTGGACTGGAAAAGAAAGCAACCTAAAAATACTGTGCACAGAAGGAGGGGTAAAAGCAAGAAAAGTTTAAATACAACCCGGTCACCCGGTACCCCCGGGTGGTGGCGAAGAAGAATCTAAAGCAACAATTCATAATCCGCTTCAATCGCGCATTCTCTCTCCGAGAGACCATTGTATACTACACAGCCGTAATCCAGGAATTTACAACGAGTCTTCGTCTGGAGACAGGTACGAGATGCCAGGACCAACGAAATAAGCTGAGGGAGGCAATACGATGCCTGGAAATTTGGGAAATTTGAGGTTGCCAGGAAAGGTTTTGGTCAAAGGCTGAAGGGAATGGAATGGGACGGTTATCACATGTGAGGTGGAATGCTGGGGAGGGAATTGAGGACTACGGAATTTTGATGTGCCCATTCGATGATGGAATTTAAGTCTTTTTTGTATCCTGAGAATGGCCGAGTGAAGAACGGAACGGTGGAAAGATATGTATATTTGGGAGTCAACGGCGTACAGGTGGCGGAACCGGATAGTCAGCCGGGTCCTTAATATAAAAGGATTAAAAGTATAGAAGAAATGCTAGGGAGTGTGGAACTTGAAAAGTAAAATAAGCCAGAAGACTGCAGTGCTTGTCGTACAAGCCCGCTTACCATCCATTATCTACCATCATCATCCTCTTCATCAATAATATCAGGGTATTCTTCAAAACGCAACCTCAATAGCTAAAGCCTGCACGCTTACACAGATATAAAAGAAGGCATTAATTACATTGTGCTGTAGAAGTATACCTCGAAGAATGGAGGACAATAAACGTACGTAAACAAACGACGAACAGTTACACGTTAAAAACTGAAATTATAAAAGCAACTGGCCTAAATAGAATCAAAACGTTTTAGTTATGGGCAAAAGTCCTTAGCCTTTCCCAGAGGTGACAGTCTAACTCAAAGCGTGTAGGTTTATCAAAATGATGGGTTACGACCAAATTTAATGCTAAAACGTTATCTATATGGTATTATTAAGAGAAACCATGAAATCATAATTTGGTAGATGCAGATAAATGGGTGAAATTTTTGTATTATACAAATACTATTGTTTGCGTTATACAACCCACTTGGTGAAGGATAACCGTACTACAGGCAGTATTAGCATTAAAGAGAAAACATATTTCACAATGCAATTTTTTAATGAAGACGTATATTTGAAAGATTAATAAGTAATGGTTATTATAACTTACTTTATCAAAGTGAAGCCAGACGTCCCTGTCTCTGTTGACCCTGATTTCCCAGATGCATCTGATAGAACGAGGAGCTTCTGTGTAACCGAGAGCTTCGTAATGAGGGAAATGAAGTTCGCCTTCCGTGCTCGCCGGGATGACCGCCGGGCCGCACAGGGGCGAGTGTACGAATTCGTACTTCGCCTCGAAAAGCGCTCCGCCGTGCTTGAAATAGCTGGACGCCGCGTGGGCCGGGTCGACGTTGAGCTCCAGGTTGAGCGTTTCCGTTGTCGAAATGATCTTGGCCGCGGGCAGGTTCGGCTTCAGAGACGTCCTCGTGTTCCTGCAGAGGCATTTGGCCCCGTAGAGGCCCGAACCGGGCGTCTTCGTGCTGTTCGTCATACCAGGCTCCCAGATGATCAGTTTGTCCAATCTTCCGTCCCAGCATTCGTCGCAGGAGCCGGTGTTGAACGGGTGTTCCTGGAAATCGCAAGAGTTTTACTTTTACAGATAAACAGTAGCCCCTGTGCACATTAATTTCAGGTAAAATAAAGACCTTATATTGAGAGGTCAATAGACGATTAAAAGCATGGTTTTTACAAATTTTGACTATAAAAAAAGATAACTATATAGCTAAACAAATAATGTAAGACTTATAAAGTGGCATTGGGAGTGACAGCTGGGTCTAACTGTGGTTTCCACAAGACGTCACCACGGCTTGAACGATGATTCCGCCTTTCAGGCAGCAGTCAGTGAGCTTGCTGCACCCTGTTTGTAAACAGGGGGTTAACGTTCTTAGACCAAATTCGTCGATGAATTCATGGAACCAGCGGCAAAGTCTGGGCTCAACATCATTTATTCCTTGCACTTTCAATGCCCTATGTGGCTGCCAGCAACACGACTTTCTTCGTTAGCTATCGACTTCGGCTACATCGTCCGGCTCGTCTGTACAAGCCACGGACTACATCATCGCAATTGTCAACCAACTGACCAGGAAGTTCACGGCACTCAATAGCTCTTGTATACACCAACCTTCCCAATGTCATCGCCATAATCCGTCAACTTACGTCAATCTTACCAAATTCAATGTTATTTTATATATTACCAATTCCACGGTTCATATCTTTTCTATTGATTGGTTGAAAAATTCCAAGATATCTGAGGTTGAAAACTTCAATTTATTAAATTACATGGTCGTTTCAGGCTTCTGGCTCATCATCAGAAACTAAACATAGAGAAATTTCATAGTATAATTCACAATCTCAAGGCACACCCCTCAGTAATTTCCAATTTTTTAAAATGAATTTAATTTTTCCTTTTATCTATTACAGTTTTAAAACAATT
Organism: Cimex hemipterus; assembly: GCA_039619505.1. Taxonomy (NCBI): domain Eukaryota; kingdom Metazoa; phylum Arthropoda; class Insecta; order Hemiptera; family Cimicidae; genus Cimex; species Cimex hemipterus. The sequence goes on from CM077112.1 coordinate 19,557,349, forward strand.
TTGATGCATTCCTCTCAATAAATAAAGGGGATGGAAAACTAATACATATGTATCATTGGCAAAGTCCAGATATAAATACTTTCATTTAAACAATTGGAAATTACTGATGGTTTTGTCTTCACAGTGTGAATTGTATCATGAGATTACTCTAAGTGTAGTTTCTGATGATGGGCCAGGAGCTCGAAACACCCGTGTAATTTACTAAATCGAATAAAAGTTTTCAACCGCGGAGATCTTGGAATTTTTTCAACCTTTCAGTAGACAAATTCAGTGTGTCGTTTTACTAATTTTTCAGCATCTTATAGATAGCAGAACGACGAAACTCGTCTGACAGGCTATCCTAGCGAGGAGGGTTATCAGACGGCAGATCATGATAAACATTCGTGAGTTATTTGCAAGCAATCACAATTAATTATGGTTTTTAGTTGAGATGAAAAAAAAGTTAATGACACGAGAAGGATTCGAACCCACGACCTTCGGCTAGAAACGCCGCTGCTCTACCACTTGAGCTATCGTGATCTCGATCCCCTCGGACACCAACCTCCCATCTCAACCTCACTTGACGAATTTTCTCTCCTTGAATTAATGATTACAAGCAATGTTGAGGAAATCGGCATATGTGGAAAAAAAGTTTGCAGCAGTATTGACCTCTCCTCTCATTACACAGCCAGATAAAGTAAAATTGTCACACCAAGCTTTCACGTTTTTATGAATAGCAGCCGATCAAAATAACAACAGCAGTGGTGAATAAATATCGTTACTCCATTAGGATAGTCACAGTTAACATAAACCACTATAATTACGTGTTGTTGTTGATGGGTTCTAGGATGTGGGTTTTTGTTTCCCTAGCAGTGCAGACTTTTGCTTACGGTATTTTTCTAGTTTCTTAGTTCAGTGTAATCGATTCCATTCTCCTCAGACATACTAGGTCGATGGCGGTCGTTGCTACAATTTCTCTCTCAAGGTTTTACCTTTCTCTTCACATTATGTCTTTATTGAGTGGGTGCTTCGTATTCAAATATGAGATGGGTGGCTATTACTTCCTCCGCACTGCATAATTTACAAATGGGAGCATGGAATATGTCCATGAAGATATTTTCTCACCCGCCAGTGATCAGTTTCATAGTCCTACCACTCCTCGGAGTTTCGTCCTGTCTGGCTGTACAAATGAGTTTGCCCAGTTCCTGTGCCTAAGTTTAACCACATCTCCTTTTGTCTACTTTGGATTTATTTTTCAATGAAAGATTATCTGTTTTTTTGTTTTGTTACGAGAGTAAGCTTAGGAGCAAATCCTCATCTGCCTACTGTGTCTGTTTTTTCGTTACTCGAAATTCCTCCTGGTATCATCCGATTGTTTTGTTTTTCGAGGGTTCTGAGATTTTGTATGCATTCACTGACTAATTTTTATGCAATTTTTGTTCATGTTAATTCTTCAGCTGGTTGATTATCCGATCTTATGATTACGTGTTTTTTGGAATGAAGTAATCTGAGGTAAAATAATTTTAACTTGACTCCTAAAAATGAAAATGAGTCAAGATAACGCTATATGCTTCAAAAGAAAATGCTCTTAATAGAACCTGAATCAAAACATAGATATTTGTATTGTGTAAAGACAAAATAATTCGATCGAAATAATAGAAGGTACTTTCAATATTTTGAACAAGACTTGATCCAATGGTCGTCGTTTCTTATGCTGCGTTGACAACCACTAGCAGCGCTCATAAATTCTAGTCATTCTGTAAATTTTTTTCCTTTGTCCAGGAACCCGCCTCGGAAAGGAATAAAGTTTTCATAATGAAATAACAACTAACGGCCTAGTTGGAAAGCTGTAAAAACCGTGCCATGCATATTTAAAACGGTTCTGCTCGTTTTCCAAAAGACCTACATAATTGAAGAGTTCTGGAATTTGTTTGAGCACGGTTTAAATTACATCTTCAAAGTGCTTTCTCGGCTTAATTGGTGTTCACAACGCTTGATATGTGACGTTTTGGAGTTGAACAAATAAAGTCGGAACAGTAGAGATGGCGGGTTGCAATTTCGTAAAATATTTACCTATTAAATATGATATAACTCTCGTAAAAACGAAAATTGGTACGGTATGTTTAATTTTAAACAAAATGCAAATTTAAACTGTAATATCACTGAGTGAAAATTTTTTTATATTGGATTGGAAAAGAATAAGGAATTCCTCCCATGTTTTAATTTTCTGAGTCAATCTATCAGAAAATAGGATTGATAATGTTTTGCCTAAGAAACACGTTTTAGTTAAGATAAAAATGTTAGTGTCACGAGCGGGATTCGAACCCACGATCTTCGGCTAGACCTGCTGCACTACCACTTGAGCTATCGTCACCTCGATCCACTGGGACACCAGCTTCTCAACCTACACCTTTTGAATTTTCCCTCTTTTTTTCAAAGGTATAATATATTTGATTCTCGGCGGCAAATTGAGCCAATTTCAACTCACAAACGGTGTTTAAATTAAATTATATTGATTTTTTATGATTTTAGTAGGCAGTAAATCGTTTAATTTTTGTACATGAAGATTCTACTCACAGATTTAAATAACAAAATCAAATTAATTAATTAAATCATTTAGATTATATAATCAAATCTTAGAGTAGAACCTTCAACACTTATGCTTTATGAAATTGTATAAACACGTATAAAAAATTTAAATTTAAATGTATGTCAAACAACGAGCAATGATTCATTTTTGGAGTCCAATTGTTGCTTCTTTCAAATTTAATTTCTTTTTCTTTTAACTAGCACCTTATCAATTAATATTTATTTATATATCCATTGGTTTTAGGTAAGGTTTTAATAGTTTGTAATTTTTTTTTCAAGTTAACAGGTTTTATAGGGAGTTTCAACATACTGTCTATGAGGCAAATAAAACGTGCAATTGGCCATAAAATGGTGTATTATCAGTAAAAAAGGGTGAAATTCTTAAACAAGAAGTTTTCAGGGTAGATTTTAGATGTTTGTACATGTAAAAATTTCCTCTTAAAACCTGAAAACAAATTCGATTATTTTTGTGATCCGCTTGACCAATAATATCTTTCAATTAATTAAGGTTTATAGTGGAGATAAAAAAATCAGTGTCACGAGCGGGATTCGAACCCACGACTTTCACGACACGCCGCTGCTCCACCAGTTGAGCTATCGTGCACTAACTTCCCATCTCAACCCCGACGTTCAAATTGTACCTTCTTTTTGCCATTTTTCGAATGTCGTGTAATCTATCTAATTCTCGGGGACAAATCTAGCCGAAGGTCGTAGTTTCGAATCCCGCTCGTGATGCTGACTTTTTTTAATCTCAATTAAAAAACCTTTATTAACCTAAAAACAAGGTTGATGCTTGGCAAAAGGCGGGTTTTACCAACTGAATCGTAATGGTTGCGATATTAAATAAAACGGCAGAGAAAATAAAACTCAGAGTTAAAAAAACACTTGGCTAAATGTAACACGTTTTATAACTTTAAGGACCATATAAACAAAACATCATGCAGATAAGATGGTTTTTCCCTCGTGATTAGGCCTCATGCCGGCAGACGATTGTAATCCACGCCTGTACTTTGCTTGGTAAATAATTCGTTTTGTTTAGTGGTCTAATAGATCATATTAATTATTTAATTTATATAGATCAGCGGCGTATTGGGCCGAAGGTCCTGGGTTCGAATCCCCTTCGTGACGTTAACTTTTTCATCTAAACCAAGACCATAAATTCATATATGGTATACTTGTGGCAACAAAAAGCATTAAAAATACGAAAGGTTTGGCAGATAACAATTGGATTTGGTTTTTATGTAGACCATCCCGACATCTAGCTTAATAGAAATTACTCACAACGATCGTGAATGCGCCAATAGTATCTGAGGTAGTTGTGTTAACTTCATTGTATTGCTATATGTAATTTCATTTTATGTTCTATGTCTGTACCTTTATCAACATCAAACTCCACGCAACTACTCCATTGAGGTTTATACAAATAAATAATTTAAGAAAATATTATACGTTTTTTTATTTGGTCAGTTTGCAATTCGTTGTTAGTTCCATAAAGAAGATACTGGGAAAAGTTTTTTTATTTAGTTATAACTTCCGTCAGCGAGGAACGTCTCTGAGCCCCGGGTGTTTAAAAGTTAAAATCCGCAGGATATTTAGTTACAGGTGTAGTTTCCTAGAGTGATAAATTTCCACAGGACAGATGTTATCCAGCTGGTCCCAAGAGATCAATATATCTACGAGTAGATTGTGCAATAATCCGAACCGATTTATATCCCGGATTCAGATGCGGAAAGCCGAAGATCGAACCGGAGTGGAAGGCAGATAACCGGGCACGAGAATCTTGGAAATTCAATATCACTGCTATCTTAATGAATATTTGTGGTTTGTTGCCTGTACCTGAATTTCTTATAATGAATCGGCCAAGAAAGCCGACAGGAAAAGCTTGATTATTGAAGAAAACGGCATTGCTCGACAATTCCGAATCCTCGGTGGAAACAGGCTATTGGCTTTCAATTGTGGATAATTAACGAGCTCAATTTATATGAAAAGAAAAAGGATCTTTTCTTATACTTTTTTATAAGCACTCAATAAGTGGTTTTCTCAGAGCTGAACTGCTTTTCTTTTTCTTTTTTCAAAAATATTTTAATTGGTTTAAATGAATTCGGTTTCGGAAATGCTAGTGGACTCATAAAGACTCAAATATAATTATGTTTTCCCAAAACATATTTTAATTACAACTGATGAATGGATATAATTATTTTCATGGTCCTTGGTCCTTAAAATATTTTTTTAAATCAAATTTTCAAGCGTTGTATAAATTCATTTTTTCAAATTCTTCATGTATTTGTAAATTCACTAGTTTTCGTGGTCCGCTTGACCATCAAGGATCTTTCGATTAATTACGGTTTTTAATTGAGAAAAAGGTCAGTGTCACGAGCGGGATTCGAACCCACGACCTTAGGCCAGATACGCCGCTAAGAGACTTCCCATCTCAACCCCACCTTTTTGAATTTTCGAATTTTAAATAGCATTTCAAAAATGGCAAAAATGAGGGAAAATTAAAAAAGGTTGACATGAGTAGCAGGTATCCGAGGGGATCGAAATCACGATAGCTCAGGCGGTAGAGTAGCGGCTTCAAGCCCGAAGTTCGTAGGTTCGAATCCCGCTACATTGACTTTTTTATCTCAACTAAAAACCTTAATGTATTGGTAAAATTTAAACTTAAATCCAGTCCCTGAAGATGATCTCAATAAAGATCAAAACGCTGACACTATAAAGAAAATTTTTTTTTGTAAAACCTACGTCACACCAGAGCGCATCTCACCCTCTCCAAATATTTATTTATTTTTGAATTCAATTTTATTCAATTGGTGATCTAGAGATGAGATTAATGTGTGAATGAACGCGCTATTTAGACCAATTAATTAAATTAATTAAGATGTTAGGTTTCAGCGACAGAAGCTAATTGGCGAAGAAATGGACCAACTAATCTCTCTCTCATCTAGAACTCTCCAATAAGTGTCCAAAAAGCGTACACTTTCATAAAGATTATTATCATACATATTAAAAAACTTTGCACTTAAAAGTGTAAATCATAAAGGGACGATGAGGGTAGTTCACTTTAGTCAACTTTCCTCTTTTTATGATCAGACTTTAACAAAAAAAATTATCATGGCAGTATATTTTTAATTATTGAGTGATCTCGCGTTTAGGGGTTACAGTTTTAATTAGCTCTGGTGCTTCGGCTCAAATCGGACGCAAACGGGCCTGATCGAATTAGTCGTCAGTAATAAAAATCCAGAGGAAGGGCGAAGGGAAAACCAACCGTCCGTGAAATGCCGTAGTTTATAAAAGCGCATATATTTCCATTTAACACCAACCTTCCAGTCGGTTATTATTTAAATGGGCCGAAAGGCGATGTTAAAGAGACCTCGGGACTCCAAATTCGTTTAGTGAGAATTACGATTACAATAACGGCCTGCTTTTGCACATAGCTCGGAGGCGATGCGGTTTGCATACTCGTTAAGCCGTTCCTAGCAGAACCGGTTTAGCATATCGTTAACGCCGCGTTTTGGTCAAATTAATATGACATTTTCACGCGTTTCTCCCTTGTCTTTCTGGATCCAGAATCCAATGAGGGCTCAATTCAGTGAACGATTTAAAAGCTTGACGCATATACCATTTATCGTCCATGATTGTTTTCAATACCGCCTCTGGTAAGGATTTCAGTCTGATTTACATCCCACTCATGTGTTGTTGCCAGTCTTCTCGGTCTGTTGGTCCAAATAGCTTACATCTAGGCCATTTCAGCCCTTAAGTTTAAGGAGGTTTCAACTTAAAGAAATTCACAATAACCCCTCTATGTAACTAAATGTTTACATTCTATGATTTTTTTTGTCAACGCTTTTTATTCCATTTCCAAACAAAAAATTTGTTTATCTCCGTAACATTCCGTTTCATGGGAATAATTCAGCCTTCAACAGTACCCAAACGGCCAGAAAAATTAATAAGGTTATAGGCGATGGTAGTATGATTGAAATCACCTTTCAGTGTTTAAAATATTTCAAAAGGCTTTTAAGATGAAGAAGCCCTCGGGAGAATTCCTTCTCGAGATGTTCAGACAGCTTTGGTTGAAAAAAAAACAAAAAAAAAAACAGAAGAATTGTTCCAGAACTTGCAATGAAAATCTTTCACGTAGCAAATCTACCGTAACTGTCCACCTTAAGGCAATTGAAAATATATAATAGCTCAAGAGTTGGGTTGTCAAGTTTGCGCAACGTTTCTTTACCGAAATGGAGACGATAAACGAGAAGCAGAACCACATTTTTTAAAAGTTCTGAACTCATGAAAAAAAGGCAATGGTGGCTCTTCGGTGGGCTTCATTTGGCCTGATTTATTTCAAAATTCCTGAATAGACGCGAACAAATCAATGCCGAAATGTTTTCAAATTTAAACAAATCACTAAAAATTGGCATTACTGAAGCCATATTTTGGGCAATCAGAAATGACCGATTCTGTCCACCTCGTGTCTCACATGTGACAACACGAAAAATTGTCGTTCTTGGTTTTGAGTTTCTTCCTCACCCTCCCTATCCTCAGGACTATCGACTATCATATTTTCAATCAACTGACGTTTTACGAAAACAAAAAATTATTGATCGAAAGCCGATAAAAAATACATTACCGAGTTCTTTATTAATAAAGGCGAAAAATCCGATTTAGACGGTATAGAGAAGTTGCCATCTCTTTGGAAAAAATGTCTTGAAAATAAATTATTCAGATATCGTGATATGCCGTCTGGTACGATATACGTTTCAGAAAAACATTTCTTTTATCGTACCAACGTTTCGATCTTTATTGAGATCATCTTCAGGGCCTGGAATTTACAAACATTGTTTACATGTAACAAATACATTAAGGATGTAGAAAAGTGAATTTATATAAAGAAAATATGTATTTGTTAAATGTGAACAATGTTTGTAAACCCCAGGCCCTGAAGATGATCTCAATAAAGATCGAAACGTTGGCAGGATAAAGACAATGTTTTTCTGAAATCTACATCTTACCAGACCGCATCTCACGATATCTGAACAATTATCGATTAACGTTCGCTAATCTCTACACCAGGGGTGCTCAAACGGTCGATCGGGAGTGCTTTTTGAGTAGATCTCGAGAAGAAAAAAATATTTAATAAGTAGGTAGGTAACTAAACTACAAAAATGTTTTACGTAATAAAATAACACTGTTGGCGATAAAAGGTGGCTTTATCAAAGGAACGCGCGGCACTTGTCAAAGAAAAGCCGCGTTGTTTCTAGACTAGTAGACAGTACAGTCTAGTCTAGAAACAACGAGAGACAGTAGGTGAGTTGAGTCGCGGAAAATTTCTAGAAAGGTTTCAACAATTATTGCCCGAAATAACAGTTTTTCTAGACGAAAGAGGTGATGACACTCAGATTTTGAAAAACGAAAAATGGCTGACTGATTTGGCATTTTTGACTGACATCACAATGCACTTAAACACCGTTAACTTGGAGCTTCAAGGTAAAGGAAAAACTATTATTGAGATGATTAGCGCAGTAAACGCATTCAAAAGTAAATTGCAACTTATGATAGATCAACTGAAAATAAAGGATCTGAAACATTTTCCGTCTTTGAAAACGAGGATTCCTCAGTTGAATTATGATACGTATGAGGCTGAATTATCAAATATTTTGGGACAATGCGTTTTTATGATTGCAGTAAATTGGAAAATATAGCATCATTTATGAGTTATCCTTTTTCATGTAAAAACATTGAGGAATTAGCTACTGAAATAGCAAGTCAGTTTAATATGAACTCATGTTCTGTTGAAAATTAGTTGGTGCGGATTATATCAGATATACATCTCAAAGCTACAGCATCTGATATAAATTTCTGCTGTTTTATATCTGAAGATAAATATCCGAATGTAAGGCAAATCGCCCTTCAACTAACGGCATATTTTGGGTCAACTTACTTGTGCGAGTCTGCATTTTCTGAAATGAAGATAATTATGTCAAAATATCGCAATCGACTGACTATCATATGTCATCATGCTTGCGATTAGCACTCAGTGGTTACGTACCATCTTATGAAAAGTACGCTGAGGACATGCAGTGCCACGCTTCAACATCCAAAGCCACTCCTCAGTTAAGTAACTCTTTTGTTTTGTAACAATCAATAAACTCGCAATTTTGAATAACTATGAGTTTTTTCATTGATATTGTAGAGAAGAACCTAACTAAACATAACCCAAACCTTGACTAAAATAATGTACCTATATTGGGCAGAAAGCTAATATCTATATATGCTACGGTACACCCTACCTAGGTAAGTAGGGTGTATCGTGTATGTACGACAACCCTGCATCACACACACACTTGCAGCCTCTCAGAGTCGATCGTAAGTAGTCTAAAAATATTGAGGTAGATCGCCAGCAGTTCAAGTTTGAGCACACCTGCTCTACACATTTAAAATAAAGTTGGACATTTTAAATAATAAAAAAATGTGTAAAATCATTTATTTAACCATTTCCATCTTTTTTAGAAAAACATTATCCATGATACCTCAGACCCAGTTTTGTATATGTATATACAGGGTGCCCTTTTTATATGGCCAGTATGACTTTTATTTGGACCAATGCTCTAAAAAAAAAGTGTTTGATATACTTTAGTCTAGGTTCTAATTTTTATCATTTTTTTATATAAAGAATACTTTAGGTCTAACTTCAAAATTACAAATTTGAACCTATACATCCTGACCCAGAATTTCAAAGGCGTTTGGTGGAGTGGCACCAAACAATTGTGCAATCTGATTTAAAATTGGTTAAGAAATGACAAAGTTATGGTGAAAAATTAAGAAAAAACCAGTTATTTTGGTTGGCATTTTCACATTTCATGTTCAAAATTTCGTCCTTGCGTAAAGATGCAAACATTTTCCCATTTTAACCTCTCTTTACACTTGTTCGGAGCAATAGAATCAGGGGAAATGGTTTGAAAACGCTTTCTTTACTTTGCTGCAGTTCGTCATCTGAGGTCGCCTGACACTGGTTTTTAAATGACCCCACAGAAGAGAGTCGAGTAGAGTTAAATTGAGTGATCGAGGAGACAAACAGAGTCGTATCCAGATCCTAGAAGTGACGATTCAAATAACGTATCACCTTGAAAGAATTGTGAACGGGGCAACCAACAACCTGGAGAATTATTTGCGGCTGTTGCAGAGAAACTTCATCTAATAGTTTTTAAAAAACATTCTTAAACACTGCGGAGCTGAGCACCTTTAAATTATTTTCATTGAAATAAGGCCCAATTAATTCATTTCTGATAAGTCTACCCCAAACGTTGTTACTGTGAACCAACTGATGATGACTTGAGTATACAATTCTCGGATTTTCTCCGTTCTAAAATTGCAACGGTTTAGTATGCTATTAGAGGTCAAGCTGCCATCAGTCTATAAGATGGATAGAAGGATTTCTTCAGCTTCCCAAATCCAGTATCCCTGGAATGAGGGAGTTTGTATTTCTTCCACGAAATTATCTATTTATATATTTCCTTTTAGCTATTTACATTTTTTCTCTGGCAAAACAAGATGGCGCATTTATAGCAAAATTAAATGTTGTTGACAAATTTGTTTTCAACCAGTTGATTCTTCTTCAGAGGCCAAGATCCCTCTGATTCAAGGGTGATTCATCGTATTAGGGTGCTTCTTTTGGGCGGGAAAACGATGTGATCGTAGTCATGAATCTCCGCTTCGCATGGACAGTTGTGTGTCAAATGTCAAAGCGAGCGAGATGTTCACCTTTCCCGTGGCCACTTAACTTCATTGTTATTTTATAGTAGGAAAATTGTATAGTAGGAACTCCTTATAATAAGAAAATAATCCTTAGTCAGAAGAGCTTTGGATGAAGTTTCCCACATTTTTTCCCAATTACGGACGGCCTGTTCCCTGCAGTTTTGTTTTATATAGGTTGTGACGATTGTTTTTGAAATTTGAGCTCTCGGAAGAAGTGTAAAAACCGATATATACGATTGTGATTGTTTCGATTCACTTTTTTTTGTGAGTACCCAATTTTATTGTTCATTCGATTTCATATTTGCAGTACATAATTGTAATAGCTTTAGCGCTGGAAGATTTTTTTTGTAAAGGGTGTTTTTTTAAATTTATTTATGTAAATATCCATTTTGCAAAGTATTTTTATTTTATTTTTTATTCAAAGACCATCTTAATTTGTTAAAAAAAAAGTTCCTTTGATCACTGGGGAAAAGATCCACCCATACAATTCAATAAAACCTCACAAGGTGATGGGAATTTTCGTAAAAGAAATTTCCAAGAGCTGGCTTCCAGCAGCTTCCTTAGCTCGTTTGTCTGCTTCTTTGTTTTCTCGATGCCCTGCGCGTGTTTTTATCCACAACAATGCTATTTTCCATCCTCTTTCTTGTAAAACGCGTATAAGACGTCGAATTGCCATAACCATTTCACTACATTTTTTTTAAGGGTTCGCAACAACAGAGGTCGTATAAACCCTCAGGGCGCCGGTGTTTTTGAAAAAAAAGCCCATTTGTAAGTACGTATCCAGCGGTCCTGCATTCGAACCCGGGACCTTGACCTTACAGGGATTAGCGCCGTGTCAAAGACGAAACCTCGCGGCCACCGACGCCCCCCTACAATTTTTGTTGTTTCCTAAAATAATGAGTGAAATTAGGTTGTCTGTCGCAGTTCTCTCTGTCTCGCTGGGTTCTTGGTTACATAACCATTTTAAACTTTTATAGATTTGCTAGGATCTCCGCCTGATTATTGCAACACCAATCGGTTAATTTGAATATCAGGCATGATTGTCATCTCATCTAAATTTCTCTCATATGTTGCAACCTACCAGGCCATTTATTTTAATTCTGCCTATGTATATGGAAAATGTTGTCTCTTTGAGAGGTTTGTTATTTATTATTATGTTATTTATTGTTTAGTGATATTGGTGCATCAAAGTCTGATCCTGTGTCCTATGGGGCAGAAATTATTCTTAATCGCTATGTATGACTTTATAATTGCCTCTATTTTTATGAGAATAGGCGCGCCGCCTGAAATTACATATATGGCTTGATGGGAAATCGTTTTATACCCTTTTATAATTTTTAACAGCTTTAAATGTTGAACTTGTTTAATCGTTGAATGTTTATTGTCTTTTTTAATTGTCATAGTAGTGGGACAAAATGATTCAACGGTAGTTGAGCACACTGACGGAATGATTGGGGTATCGTACTCGCGACTGTACTTTCCACGCTCGCGGTTCTGGGTTCGAATCCCGGCAGTTAAAATTATATTAGAAAATAGTTTGACCTATTGTCCGCAACACCCAAAAGAGTATTAAGACCGAAATTGCTTTTCGTTAGTTTTGACAATCTTACAGTTTAAACTTTTCGGTACGTAGTTTTTCAAACTGTAACAATTTTTTCTAACTACCGTGCCTTTTGGCTACTTCATTTTTGAAGTGTTTTTAACAGTATTTTGTATAGAAATTGGAGATCGTTGGTACAAGGTGGATATGGAAGGGTGAACTGTGAAGGGCGAGCTGGACTATCATAACCATGTATGACACCTCATGCTAATTACATACACAGAGAAAAAAGGCTGATGTTCTTCCCAAACATCGTTAAAATATAATGATATTTTTTTTCATTATAAAGCTTAATAACAAGGATTACAAACAAAATGGGTTAAAACTAAAAAATATACCTTAAAATTGATGTTGGTGATGGTCAGTATGACCCGTGCGTAGAGACGTCGGTCCGTGACGAACGAATATCTGCAGGTGAGCTGTCCGCTCGACTCTGTCCTCTTGTAAACCAGGGTGTTCATCGGGGATCTGAAATAGCCGGACACCGACCTCCAGGAGGAGAACTCCTCGTCGCAGACGGTTCCAGGCACCGCCGTACCGAATTTGGTATTGTTAAAAAAGTCGTAATGAGCCCAGTAATAAAGAGAGGAGCTGGAAATCGAAACCGCCATTAGTGTCTTCCACTTCATTACGCTCAAGTTTATGTTCATTAATAAAAGTAAAACAAAAGGCTGGCTGGAATTTAATTAAGCTGTAATTGGGATTTCAAGAGACATCGTCTTTAACCGTAAAAATACAATATTTAAAGAGTGGATATTTCACGGTTTACACGCGCTGTAAGTACTGTACATGTGTGCACTAAGTTTACAGTCCGTAGCTTTTTTCAATAATTAGACTTTTTATTTCTTATGTTTTAAATCAATATTGATTCAGTCACTATTGGTTACAAGCTCTCAGATGCGTTTTTTTTCTTTATTTGCGTCAGAGATCTCGTATTTTTATTAAGCGTTTTGATCATTCAAAAATATAGGTAAAATAGCGCATTTTCGAGAGTTGATAGATTTTTTTTTTTATTACCGTAAAAGGAAGCCAGATAAGGAAACATTGTGATTTGTATGGAGATGAGGATTTAAGATAAAGCATAGTCCGTAAGTGGTTTGTTCGGTTCACAAGTAATTTTTTTTCTGGGAAATGCAAAGCGTTCTCTGATCGTCCTTCAGCATTTGACGATGACCAAGTTCAACCTTTTGTCACAAATAAATCCCATTCAACGAAACTTAATATTTCTCACAAAAATTTTTCAAAAAATCTATAGGCAGCTGGATTTTTTCTCGTAGCAGAAATGAGTCTTTGGAATGTTTTCTGACAAAAATTTTTATTGTTAACCAATTTTTAATTCATAACGGGGGAATGAAAATTGGGCTGTTTTTAACAAAGTTCATAGAGGAAATTCATGGGGGAAAACAGCGATCTGTGGAATTGGAAATTAATGCTTTATTATGACCTTCTTCCCCAAAATAATCCTTTAATTCCATATTATGCTACTTATAATTGGAGTGATTAATTAGCAATTGACGAAAAACCCGGCATTAGCTAATCTCAAAGGGATCGTATTCTACCAGGATAAACTGAAAGCGTTGGATAAGCGAGGATATTCACTTGGACCAGGCTTTTCGGAACTTTATTCCTAGGCCAAATTTTACTTCATTTGAGAACTGCAAAAAACACACCGAGAACCTGAGAAAATCTGGAAGGACAGAGTCATGAAACAAAACGGTTCGTAAATTGCTGACTAAATTAGTTTACCTGAAATTTTCATTGAATTTAACATCAAATGGACTAATTTGCGATTATCAAGTCTATTTGTTTCTTGTTATTCCATCTATCTATTTATATTGTTTATATTATAACATTAAAATTTTTGTCATTCAGTTTTTAATTAATCAAAAAAGGTGGCTTGTCCAAACTTGATCGTATGTCGTTTTAAAAACTTAAATAATCGAAAATGTATTATTTTTCAAATAGTTACGGATGCAAGAAAGAGTGGAAAAGATAACTAAACAGAAAAACGATATTATTAAAGAAAAAAGGCAAGTCACAGCACTAGGGCCAACACTACATCCTGATGACATATACCATGAGAAACCATCCTTTGCAGGAACCCAATGTCCCGAGGCCATCATTGATCAAAGCGAAATATGCTTAAGATGGATCGAGCTATGAAGTATAGCTATTGTATGAAGTACGAGTATGAAGCTTTTGGAAATGGGAAAAAATCAAATAAACCTATGTCGGTCTGTCTGACGTCTTTTGATTTAAAGTGGTGGATGTTGGATCGCTATCTAAATACTCCGTACAAAATGGTCGCACTAATCGGATCAGGTCGTTGACATAAGGAATGTTGAGGTCATTATGTATAGTGATGTAGTAAGCTGTCTTGTCTGAGGACTTTTATTGGCAGGATTGGATGCGCTGGATGTTGAATTGCATGAATGACCCCGATACTCAGTATGAAGTTCCACTCCATATTTCCAAAGTGGTCGCAATAATTTCTTCGTTATATATTACGCAGGGTGGGCGACCAGGACCCGAGAGGTTAAAAGCCTGGGTAGGCCCGTACCCCATCCCTAAAAGGTCCGGGACCTGGTCGTCCTACCTTTTGGACCTATTTACAAACCCCAAGATTGTGGACCATTTTATCCTGGGGAGTGTTTTAGTTATGTCCTCTCCTATCGCATTCTACTTTCTTCTTTTGTTTCGCAGAAGCGGCAGAAGAGGTTTGGTAGGGCACCCATTATGAACAGGTGTCTTCTCAAGGGGCAATGGCCCGTTAGGATACCTAAACAGCCTCCTAATTCCCCTCCTCGAGTTAGAGAGTAACCATTTCGCTTCTTTAGGTTTGATTTCCTTCACAAACCCCTTCGATTGCCTGAATCCGGGGTACATTTTCCATTCTTTATGGAATTGTTTCAACCCCAGCAATCATACTCTTTTGCTGTGTTTATAGAGTGGGATAATACTGGTCTTGGCCCGACAAACGCAGTATTTGATCCTTCCTTGGCCGGGCCATCCGCCTCTTCATTGTGCTCCTTATGAGCTGGTATCCAAATGAAGGTTACCCCATTCTCATACCTGACATTAATTTACATAAGGTTAGTTTACAGTTGGCGATCAAGACATATCTCTGAAGAAGTCTTCATAATTGTCTAACTCTTATGTTAAGTTGTGTTTTAAATCTTTTGTACAGATTCCACGTCAGTCTGGTATAGTCCTAAGTATTTAACTTGAATTAAATTTCACCAGTGGATAAGCTCTAGTTGTACTTCAATATTCGAGGTGGGATGAATAGGACTGGAATGGCCTTGTGGCTATGAATATAAACCAGCAGTATAGATAAAATAGGATGGGACCAAGAATGTTTCCTTGCGGGACGGCAGCTTTTATAATATAATAATTTAATATATATTTGTAGTGCCAAAAAAATAAATTGTACCTTCAAAACGCTGCATTCATCATTATAATAAAAAAATTATAAATAAATAAATATCTTGAATACACCCCAAGAAAAGAAGCGAAGAAATAATTAAAAATAAAATTACATTAGTTCGTCGTACGAGTCTAGAATGCAATGAATTAAATTTACCGATTATTAATCAAGTAAGTTCATTTGTCCAAAACATTTCTTAACAAATTTACACGAAAGATGGTTTTTTAACTTTCAAACAGTTGGCAGAAATTCGTTTGCCATTGTTCGTAAAATTACAAATTATGGGCACAATCTAAAATCAACGCATTCATTGTGATTTCTTTATTAGATGGAGCTACCAGGGTTTAAAAACATTTTTCCTTTCTTAAGTTTCTCTTTTTATTCAAAATTAATAAACTTTCCTTAATTAATTCCAAATTACTTTTTAATTAATTATAGAGGTCCATTATTCTGTATAAAAAAGACTGTATTGGAGTTAAACGCCTGGCATTGATATAAAATTAATTCTCTAATTGACTGACTTCGTCCTGTTTTCTACAGTTTTCGAACTTCTTTTATTTTTTCAACCTCTCCGTAATAAAGAAGCTATTTAAAAATGAACCTCCCCTGAACCCGTTTCTCGAACCAATAACGGGGAAATGATGTTCCATCCAGCTCCTAATCCCACCAGATTAAAACTTTTCGGTGTGGAGTATTAATAAAGAGGTTTTAAAGTTATTAACAGTGGAGTCTTCACTTAGGATTAGAATCTTTTAGAAAATTAAATACTTATCATTTTGTGTTGTGGGAAGCCGGGTGGAGATGGAAACTTTTCCTAGCTTCTTTTCAAAACTACTTTCATGTTTAAGGAATCGGCTTAATGAAAGCGTAAAAGAACTTTTCTTCCCCCACCCCCTTTCCTTTCTTTCATCAGATTAAGCTGTGCGACTCGATTGGAATTAATAATGAACATCTCAACTTTGGGTCCGATTTTCAAGAAGGCCACTTGGAATTCATGATTTTCTTGAATCATTAAACTTCTCACAGTTTGTTAATCAATGGGAATATTGTAACGACGATCAATACGCTTCATCAAATTCAATATGGTTTCACAAAAGAAGTGAATAAAATACTTACTAAGCAGATTAGACAAAACGATACACACATCCTTGGAAATAAATTAATGATAATAATTACAAATCAATTATACGACACTTTTAGTCATGAAATATTTTTGAATGAACTAGAAGTATGTGTGAGCTGCAAATAGGTTCTGCCAGTATTGTAAAATACGCTGATGGAAATTGTTAAGCAAGCGATACCGCAGGGCTCAGTCCTAGGTCCTGTCCTTTTTCTCATTTATGTAAATGATTTGGTCTCCTCGGTTCAAACTCATGTTTCAATTGAATATTGCGGGAGAAAAACGATTTGGAACGGCCACAAGAATTCAAAATACATTATTGCGTGGTTTTGTAACGTTCTGTCCGCTTGAATAACAAGAAGGGTACACGGAAATGCTGGTCACATCAATGGTTTGGATACCGTCCGCAGAAACTTGGGGGTTTTTGGTTGAACCATTGACTCACATGACGTTCCCATGTGATCTGGACGGTCATGACTAAAACTTATACAACGTCATGCTGAAAAAATATGTGTGTCGGTGGAAGTAAATAAATTATTTACTCTTCTCAGCCAAGACCTTACATAAAAAGTATAATTAATTTAAGTAGAAAAGTATGAAAATGTGTGATGCGCCTAGAACAGAAAACGTCTAGTCAAAATATTATGTGTTCGTTTCCGTCTGATCAATATTGAAAACTACTTAAGATTCCGCTTATAATGAACGTCAATTTAGCGTGTGCCTAAGTCAAACATAAGTGCTAAGTTCTCTGAGTAATATCCCAGATGAATATTGACCTATAATGTAAACCGTTTATTGTCTGTTTAGTCTTAACTGTCTAATTTTCCTCCGGGGCTACCGCCGTTGTTTCCCTCGTGCAAATGATCCAGAATTTTTTAAACTTTCGATTGAATCTTCGAAGAGTTTTTGGCGTTGTGCTTATATTGGAGGATATAAATGAGGTAATTGTATATTAGATACTGTAAAAAGAGATATAAAATGAAGGCAGATTGAAAGAAAAGGCGTGGTGATGATCCTTTCTGGGAGATACGGGTACTAAACAGGGAGAATAGGCAAATTGAGGTTTATGTAAGAAAATGTCATGTGACTTGCCCAGAGTAACTTCCGGTTTTGCTTTCAAATCTGACAAAGAGGGCGTTCCCAGTGGAGACGAAATCGTGTTTTTCCATAGCTCTGGAAAACGTGTCGCAGAAGGTTTTGATGATCCTTGAGTCGTCGGGCCAGGATGCGTCGTAAAGCGTCAGGCTTTCGCCGCAATCGCCGTCGAAAACCGCTATGGGCGATTCGATCCTGTTTATGCGGAAACTGCGAAACATAATCCCAAGTGAATAAACTGTAAACGAACCGGTCTTGTTTTGCGTACCTCGGAAAGTAGAGACGTACTACTTGGTCTTTTTGGCCTTGTATGAGGTAGGTGCAGGACGTGTGCGGCGGGTACCAATGGGCCACGGACAAAAAGATCCCCTCGGAGTCACCGCTTTTGGCCAGATCTTCGGTCGTGAGGAGCCAGTCGCATGTTGAATTTCTGCTCCCGGCTGTCTCGACGTGGCCGGGCCAGTTTCCAACATTAAAATGAAATCCCGTGTTCAATAAAGGCCCTGAAAAAAGTAAAATAAAATAAAAACATTTAAAACTATTTCTTTTTCTTTAAAACATATTCTCAAGTTATTTTTTGTCCTAGCGTATTTCAACTAAGAGATACTTCAGGTATATAATGTTAAAACTCGATACGCACTCACACAAATAAATACATTCACACCTATATACTTGCATTCATTTTATTTAATAGATGGAGTAATCAATATCAATATTCCTCCATCAACCTGCCAGCCTGCATACAATTATATATATGGTGTCCCAAAATTAACGCAAGCTTTCAATTTGCTGCAAATTATAAGCAACCATGGAAAAAAGAATAATTTGACAGGTGAGAGTTTAGGGTTTATAAAATTGGAGCGTAATGCGATACAACAACGTGTTATTGAACAATATTTCAATTAAATAAGTTTTTGTATCAATTGCTGTTCACGACACCGAAATTGATGTTCCCGGGTTTTCACCAACACTCTCACGCGCAGCTTCGATATTGACGTATGAACGGTTGGTTTTTGGACGACCGGTGTGTTTAGCGACTCCAACTGGTTCCCGTCTCGCTGATTTTTTCAATTAATCTTTTCACAGTTGACGAGGTTAGAAACTTTAGAACTGCGGCCTCCATATTGTTCCGGTTCGGTTTCAAAAATGGCGGCAATTCAAATATTGCGTTGATTTTGGGGCAGACAACCAATATACATATTACGTATTTGGACTGCATGCAGGGTGCTGAATTGACCTGACCTAGCTATTGAGGATACCACCAGGAGTCCAACCCTGCTTGCTAGACAGATAGGACTGGGCGAATGCCGGAAATCTATTGTAAAATTACAAAAGCTCTAATTACTGATTGCGAGAAAAGATCTTGACGTCCTAAGTAAGTAGTTAGTCATTAGTCGCTCCGAGGGCATCGTTGGCGAAAAAGCGTTTGTTTCGTTCGAGAAACTTCTCATAACTCCGAGGCATTTCAATTATTTGGATGTCGATGATAAATCTCCATCGGCATTTGAAGAAAGTTTCCGCCTCTGGCTTTCAGTGCTGTTCTTAAGTCTCGAATTGTTTCCAGCCTTTAATTTGACGTTCACTTAATTCTCGCGAAGAGGGTATCGATTCGGAAAAATCTCCAAACACAGTAACAGGCCATTGTCCGCTTAATGAAAAATTTTATTTTGTTTTCAGGTAGAATTATGAAGGCCGTGGTTCATGGATAGGTGTGAGTGATATTCGCGCGATATTCAAACGTTCATCTTCGTGTCCGATTTTTTAATTGAAAAACTGTCACGAAGTTTTTCCATTCGTCTTGTTTTAACTGAAAGAGTTTTAAAAGGATAGATTTCATCAGTACTCTAGCCATGAAAATAACAATGGAAAAGAGCTCGGTAATCTCATTCTATTTTAAAAATAACACACACATTTACTCCCCGACTCTAGAACAAATACCGGAGGGAACTACGAACATCCCACCATTTAATGGGAAAGTACGAGTTGAGGGAGGAAAAACAAGGGTGGGTTAAAAAACGCCATTAGGATAAAAAGAGAAAGGGTGGATTAAATGAACAAAGTTTGCCCGAGTGATGGACGAATGAATGTGTGCATTTAGCAAAACAACAATTTCCAAGGGTTGATCTGGACATCGGAGGTCATCGTCTATCGTCCGTACTAAATGACTATCCACGTTAGACCGAGGCACAAACAAAGTATCCAGCGGTTCTTCAAAGGCCGCCCTCCTTTAATTCTGTTTCTATTGTCCTTGAATATTAAATTAACCTCAGTGTCCTTTTGATTCCTCTTGGATTTCATTTCCCTTACCGGTACACACAACGCGGCACGACAGTTTTTTCGCCATTTTATAAAATCAAGATGTCTCTCTTAAAGCTATACTCAGGATTGATATCAGGTCACTGTACAGACAGTTAAATTAAATCGATCACGTTTGTCAACTTTCAACAATTTACCATGTTTAAAAATGTGATGAATTTTAATGAAATGTTTTTGCCGAGTAATGGCAATAATTGATTTTACAAATAAGTATGTATTAGCGTGATATTTTAACAACATTATAAAGTCTTTGATAATTTTTTTCTTTTGCGGATTTTCTTCATAATGCATGCAGAGAAAGGTATCTAATGGAAATTCAATCCTATTGCTGCACCTCATTTCCGTGGGATATGGGAAGCTGCGGTCAAATCTTCGCAAAGGCTTTTACCTCGCCTAATCGGAGATACTTCTTTAATTTTCTAGGAAAATTGTACCTTTTTGCAAGAATCGAAGCGGTTCTCAACATCCGACCCCTATGCGCTATTCCTCCAGATTATAAAGACGACCTAGAATTTCTCAGTCCCGGGCATTTCCTCGCTCCAGATCAACCGGATTTCTCGGAGCAGCTTCTTCCCTTTACTCGTTGGAAGCGTGTGAAAGATTTACATCAAATATTTTGGAGGAGAGGGTCTTCTGAATATTTAAATACACTGCTGCACCGGAATAAATAGCGGAAGGCCACCCCATCCATAACCCCAGGGAAGAACAGGAGATCGCGTACTTGGGTGGTCAAGGTGCGAACTACCGCCTGTTCTTTCATAAGACCCGTCCATAACTTACTTGTATTTCCTCCTACTGACTAACAACCCTATTTATATTCTCCTTGTACATGGATGTTTTTACTTCCCAGAACGTCTCCCTGTTAGTTTAATAATCGTTATTTAATTTCTACAGAAGTGTAAATTTCTTTAAAATTTGGTGGGCGGAATGTTTAGCGAACTGTACATATATAAATACATCGTACCCACAAGTAGTTGTTTCCGTTTGATCCCCGGCACCAACTTCACTTCTCATAGAATATGCTTACAATCAACTCATCATATTCTCTCCAGCGTTTGCATTATTTAAAGTTGGGCGCTAGTTAAATTAATATTCCCAAGAAAATTGACCGAAGGTGTACCCCGGAGACTACGACGGACTCGGGCCCGCAGTTGCGTCGTCGCTGTGAATTCGACAAGTTTCAGCAAAGTGAGTTCTGGGCATTATTTTCGAGTAATTTGTTTTACTTAATTTTATTTCATTTAATTTGAAACATTGGCTCACTTAAATTTTCCCGCTTATTTGGTTTCAATTTAATTTTTTATTGTGTAATTTTCTTAATTTTTATTCGAATCGTTTATTTGAATCGATTAAACAGGATGAAGGTGGAAAATCAGTTAATGCACAATGGGGGGAAAATGGTTTTTCAATGATTTAATTATGTTTATGATAATTGTACGAACATATAAATGTTTTCGATGATCACACCAGGCACAATGTGAGAGTAACTATTTTTCGATCTTTTATTAAAGAGAATTGCAAGTAAGTTATTATAACCGTAGGTGAAGAGATATTTTTCATATTCCGAAAATGATTAACGGGAGGAATGGTGGTTTTTCTGTGACCCAAACGGATTTACGGAATTAATAAATTCGATACGGTATGACAGTTGGTGTGTTACAGCGGCTATAATTCAATAACGAATCCTGTCGATCTCGCTTTAGTTTTTTTGACGGAATGGTACAGCAATTGAACGATTTTTCATAAATGTGCTTGCTATTTTTAGTCTCAATCTATTCGTTTAAGACATAACACTTGCTGGGCTGTTGGTTAAAATCGCCCTACAATTTACTTATCAAATTATAATAACAATCTATATTTCATAAGCAATGTTTAAACCAGATTGATGGGATTAAATTTAATTATTTTTCCTTACCAAACCAATTATTTGAATTTAAGAGATAATATGCTAGGGGGTGTTGCCAATTCTCGTTAAATCAAAAAATTATGACCTAAAAATTAAATTAATTTACAATTTAAAAAGTATAAATTAATTTACAGATTATAATAAGAAAGAATAAAATTATAACATATGGGGGAGGTTTATAGGCCGACAAAACAGATGAGGTCATCGCAGGGCCTCTGGGTAGT
>CM077112.1:19579453-19590240 GCA_039619505.1 Cimex hemipterus
TTTTTTTTTTTTTTTTTTTTTTTTTTTTTTTTTTTTTTTTTTTTTTTAAGCTGCGTCCTTCTATATGTGGACTTTGTCGATTTTTTAATGAGCTAGTTCTACTACTAAATACTACATCTCGTTTTTGGTGGAGGGGATCAAACGGAAACAACTACTTGTGGGTACGATGTATTTATATATGTACAGTTCGCTAAACATTCCGCCCACCAAATTTTAAAGAAATTTACACTCCTGTAGAAATTAAATAAAGATTATTAAACTAACAGGGAGACGTTCTGGGAAGTAAAAAAATCCATGTACGAGGAGAAAATAAATAGGGTTGTTAGTCAGTAGGAGGAAATACAAGTAAGTTATGGACGGGTCTTATGAAAGAACAGGCGGTAGTTCGCACCTTGACCACTCAAGTACACGATCTCCTGTTCTTCCCTGGGGTTATGGATGGGGTGGCCTTCCGCTATTTTTTCCTGTGCAGCAGTGTATTTAAATATTCAGAAGACCCTCTCCTCCAAAATATTTGATGTAAATCTTTCACACGCTTCCAACGAGTAAAGGGAAGAAGCTGCTCCGAGAAATCCGGTTGATCTGGAGCGAGGAAATGCCCGGGACTGAGAAATTCTAGGTCGTCTTTATAATCTGGAGGAATAGCGCATAGGGGTCGGATGTTGAGAACCGCTTCGATTCTTGCAAAAAGGTACAATTTTCCTAGAAAATTAAAGAAGTATCTCCGATTAGGCGAGGTAAAAGCCTTTGCGAAGATTTGACCGCAGCTTCCCATATCCCACGGAAATGAGGTGCAGCAATAGGATTGAATTTCCATTAGATACCTTTCTCTGCATGCATTATGAAGAAAATCCGCAAAAGAAAAAAATTATCAAAGACTTTATAATGTTGTTAAAATATCACGCTAATACATACTTATTTGTAAAATCAATTATTGCCATTACTCGGCAAAAACATTTCATTAAAATTCATCACATTTTTAAACATGGTAAATTGTTGAAAGTTGACAAACGTGATCGATTTAACTTTACTGTCTGTACAGTGACCTGATATCAATCCTGAGTATAGCTTTAAGAGAGACATCTTGATTTTATAAAATGGCGAAAAAACTGTCGTGCCGTGTTGTGTGTACCGGTAAGGGAAATGAAATCCAAGAGGAATCAAAAGGACACTGAGGTTAATTTAATATTCAAAGACAATAGAAACAGAATTATATACAAAACATAATTTAGACGATTTGAGCTTATGTAGTTGGGGTGTGCGGTTCAGCCAAGCCATACATTATCCAAAGAATGGTTCTTTTCAGGACGAGATTATAATAATATTTAAAACCTGTTCAACCCTTTTTAAGAATTAATATAATAATAGAAAATTAAGAGAGAAAAACTAGGGGAGTTGGATATAGAGAAGAAGGATGAGAGTGAGAAAGGAGGATATTTTAAAATAATGTTTTGCGACAGTTAAATATAATTTAATAAGGGAAGTTTCATGAAATTGACACGGGCCGCAAATAAGGCCGTGTGTCACGTGGCGGAAACGCGAGCAATTAAGAGCAGTTGTGCCTGGCTCGTTGCTGCTTTTAAACAGAAAGTTTCAGTCGAGGGGGGACGGTGAAGAAAAGGAATTGAAGGACAATTACAATTATATCGCCCCTTCTCGTTCTACCCGTTGGAAGAATGCCTAAATGGGGCCTAATGGTGAGCGGTGGATTTGAAACAATTGTCATTAAGTCGGAGCAGATTTAACTTAAATTTATGAACTTTCAAGTCGGCCCTCAAACTTTTAATGGGTACAAAAGTGGGAGAGTTTTAAATGCAGCGAAAGCAAAAACAGCCGAGTTTTTATTGACCTTGTTCTTCATAATGGTTCAGAATAGTTAGTCAACTCTGAGTTCAATATAGACTTGGATTGGAATTTATACAGCATCAAAAAGCACATGTGCGTGTGTATATACAAACGCGTAGAATTAAGCTTATCACTTCACCACACCTGCAATTCCATCTTGTGCCAAGATTAATAAAGTCAAATATCAGGCCTTGTGACCCACCTCGGCCATTGGTGGTTCGGGATCAGGCCTCCGCCTAATGCGTCCAGCCACCTGGGTGCTAGGCCAGTTTAGTAACGAAATTATGCAGTACCAAACCACACTCACACTCATTCTTTAAATATATTATCTTCGATTTACGTACCATTCGTTCAATTAAGGTGGTAGAGCAATCTTTTTTCTCCAACTCAACTTTCAAACTAATTGAGGGTTGATTGGTTACTCCCACCCTTCACATTCATGCGATTAGAAATATCGACTGTGAACCGGGCCACAAAACTCATCATTATCTACTATATACAACAAAATTATCACATATTAATAACTAACCTAATTCAGAGTAGGAAGACCTCTAACGTTACGCATTCACGCTAATAAATTTACTTGAATAAAATTCTAGGGCATAAAAGTATATACCATGAAACAACTCTTTTTCCTCCAAGAATACGGACAGGGGACCCAGACACTCGCTGCCCTGTTCAAGCGCAATTCTTGTAAAAGGTGGCATTCGTACACGCTCTCGATTTACAGGGAAGAAATAGCACAGTTCGATTAAGCTGGACTGATGGAGCGCTTTTCTCTGCACGCTGGATACATTCGCGGACTTTGCCACTCAAGGTGTACTCTTCGCGTTGGCTCCTTAATCGCTTGAGGACGATCCTTTTTCTATAAGTCAGATCCTCCGAGAGCCACTTATCGACAGTGCTCTTGTTACTCGAAAGTTTCCCTGCTCTCTTACATACACAAAATAGTGGGCACAAAACAAAACTTGCAACGTTATCAAGTATAATGAAATAACCCGTTTTCCTCCAAGAATAGGAACAGGGTCCCCAAATACTCGCTGCGAAGTTTAAGCAGACAGCACGTCCACCGGAAGAAAAGGCCCGAGGAAACAGCTTGCTACCAAGGGAGCGAGGAAATCGCCCCCAGCCACCGGAGGGGTGAAGAAGCCCCATCGTTACAAACCCGGAACCGTCGCCCTTAGGCAAATCCGTCGGTACCAGAAGAGCACTGAGCCGTTCCAGAGGTTGGTCAGGGAAATCGCCCAGGGTTTTAAGACAGACTTACGTTTCCAGGGCTCTGCTGTCATGGCCCTTCAAGAAGCTTCCCAAGCATACTTGGTCGGTCTCTTTGAAGATAACAACTTGTGCGCCATCCACGCCAAGAGAGTCACCGTCATGCCTAACGACATCCAACTTGCCAGGCGTATCCGTGGGGAACGTTCTTAAGCTGTTTGCCTGCCAAATTTCAACGAATCCTCCAGTTGACATTTTTGAAAACAAAATAATGGAGACAGGTCAAAACGAAATTGAAAGAAATGAGACAACAAATAATTCGAAACCAACCTCGTTAAATTTCTGTCATGCTCGGACGATGAAAAACGTAGTCAGCAAGGTTTTTTCTTTCGCAAAATTGGCCCTTATCATGTTTATTTGGAGAGTAACACCTTGGACACTTGAAATAAATGATTATCAAGATATCATCCTATGACAATTGGTAAAATTTTATTTGAAAATCATACGAAACTGCGTAAGGGAATTGGTAATATAGACAGAGCATGCCAAAACAGAGTCAATTTCAAATCATTGAATGCGGCTAACATGTTAATCTGAAAACAAAGCTTATACACCTAATTTCCTTAATACGGCAAGGACTAATTAAGGTGTCGATACAAGTCCGATGAAAAAGGAATTTAAGACGCAATAAAATTAGAAGAAATTAACTTTCAAGGTGTCGAAGTAAAAAGATTCAAACGTAAAATGGATAGAAACAGAAAAAGCGAAAAAAATTGTTTCTACCAATTGGGACTAAACTAATTTCTTTTAAAGGCCGAGCTCTATCCGATATCTATTCTCTATGTTAAATATATAGTTGAGCCGTACGTTAGAAATATTAGTGTTTTGAATGTCTAAGATATGAGCATGTAAGGCAACATTGCAAGAGTACTCTCATTTGTTTGGGGCCACACGAGAAAAAAGATTGCGTTAAAACAGAAATGCCAATTATATGTTTACACTACATGGATCCCCATTCGGTTGTCTCGCAACAAGCATGTAAAGTATATAAAAAAACAATTTCATGGTACACGAAAATATATCGTGCAATTCAATAAATTAAGGTTTTTAGTTGAGTTAAAAAAGTCAGTGTCTCGAGCAGGGTTCGAACCCGAGACCTTTGTTTAAATACGCCGCTGCTCTACCACTTGAGCTATCGTGAACTTCGACCCACTTAGACACTAACTTCCGGGATCATTAAACTTGAAAAATGCCAAAAAGGAAGGAAAATTCAAAAGATGGGGCTGAGATGGGAAGTTAGAGTCCGAGTGGATCGAGGTCACGATAGCTTAAGTGACAGAGCAGCGGCGTATCTAGCAGAATATCGTGGGATCGAATCCCGCTCTTGATACGACTTTTTTATCTTGTCCAAATTATTAGCTTCTTTTAATGTTTTAGAGGATAAAATGCATCTTCTGGGAGGTAGATGCAAAAAATATTTTTTTAACACTAACATCCTTTATCCCAACTAAAAACCTTAATTAATAGAAAGATATTTGATCAAGCGGACCACGAAACTAGTGAATTTAATAAGTTAAAATGAAGTGTATCTTCACTAAAGCTCTTCATCGCCGGGAAATCAAATATATTACGCGACATTTGGAAAATGGTGAAAAGGGCGGTGGAAGAGGGGTTGAGATGGGAAGTTAGGGTCCGAGTGGATAGAGGTCACTATAGCTCAAGTGGTAGAGCGGCGGCGTATCTAGACGAAGATCTCGGGTTCGAATCCCGCTCGTGACACTAACTTTTTTGTCTCAACTAAAAACCTTAATTAATTGAAAGATTTTTAATTTAATTTAATTTTTGTTTTAACACTATATCATACTTAAAAAGTAATAGAAAACTATTCAGTGAAAATTAATACTATAATATGGATAAAAATATACTCAAATGTCATACTTAAAATGGATAAAAATCAAATGCAGTAAAATAAATAAATAAAGGACACTTATATTTTTTGTAGTTCGTTATGTTATTTTGTCGTTAAATTAATTAGAACATTCGTATTTTAATATAAACCAAATTAAACCAGATCAAAAATTGGTATGTTTTTTTATAAATATTATTTAATAATGATGGTTTGGAAGAAAATTGATCAAAACACACGAATAGCTTTATTTAAAACAATTAGTTTGACAAACAATTTATTACATGGTTTTGCTCAAAATAACGCATTAAGAACAAAAGAGGCGTTGCGATTGCGATATAGATTTGTGTGACTGTACGTGGCGTGCGCTTCACGTCGCAAAGATGTGCACAACCAACCAAAACATGGCAAGGCGTCGGGTAGCGTAACAAGCATTGCTTCGAAGGGTAAAAGAAATGTTTACTTGTTTTTAGGAAACATTGCGTTTTAATGTGTTATATTTAATATTTTGAATGGACGACTGGAACTTATTTTCAATATTCAAAAACGTTTAGATAAATTTACAAATTTAATAAATACTTTTCCGGAGGTTAGGTGATTTTGTCTGGCTAATAGACTTTCAAAGAAAGAAAAAAGTGTAAAGTTTTCCTTTATTTGTGGCAGGAGAAACTTACCAGGGTCGTTTAAGCTAATTCTGGTCGAATCGGGTCCGTTATTTGGGGAAATTCTCCCAAGTTGCTTGCACTACCCCTTCCTCCGGACCGATTTTCTATTCGGATGTTTCCCGAAGTGGAAAGCGCTAGAGTTTGATTCAAACTAATCTTATTTCCCCTTGGGTGAAAGTGGAAAATCGGATAATGTAAAATTTAGAAATGGGATTAGTTAGTTGAAGACATTTGTTCTCGGTGGTAGGCGGAAGACTTAGGGTGGCGTGGGGGCGCCGGGGGGGGAAAGGGGCGCTTGTTAAAAGTTTCCTCATGAGCTGAGTGGGTTGCCGGCGAGAAACAGGGAACGAAGAAATACTAGTTATGGACATTTCTTAATAATGTGATTCTACCAGACTTAAGGACTGGTTTTCGTTAATCGACTCTAATTTAGTGCAACAATAAATATATGTACAAAAAATAAATGTTTTATAACTATAACCTATTGAACTCATAGCCCACACTGGGAAGAAATCTGACATAACTTAACAAAGAGTTTACTTTTTTGAGTTATGTGTTAAGTACAAGGCATAATAAAAACCGTCATAAACCATCATTATTGTCTTTTGTTTCTCCAAGACTTAAGCTAAAACCCAAAGCTTTAAAAATCCAGCGGAATTACCCCCATAAAACTACACATTTTTCAGTTGTGACACTTTTCGGGCGTATAATAGCTCTCAGTAATTTAAGTTTGTTTGTTTTCACGATAATGGTGGTCGATGAATGACTGTAAAGTATTAATTATTCTGGTCAAGTAACAGACAGCATACAAACCTAACAAACGAGCATAAATAGCCATGTAGTAAGTTTTGCTAAGATCATTTTCGACCCAAATCCTACAAAAATCAATTATTTAAATAAAGGTCTTTGCCTATTGCAAATAATTAATCTTTATGAAAGGTATTGGTTGAAATCAACTACTTGAGTTATCGGGACTTCCGTTCACTTGGACACCAAGACTCCAATTCAGCCTATAAATCGAATTTTCCCTCCTTTTTGCCATTGTTCAAGGTTGGTTGAGATGGGGAGTTGGTGTCGAAGTTACGATAGCTCAAGTGGTATCATCGGCGTATTGAGATCGTAGGTTCGAATCCCGCTCGTGTCACTAGCTTTTTCATTTCAACCAAAACCCCGTATAAAAAGATGTCCATGTTTGTTTTGTTCGGTACTGTAATATTGCGCGTTGAGAGGGCCCATAAGAATGGCACACACGGAAAACGAACACTTCGAGCCCTGAAGATGATCTCTGTAAAGCTCGAAACGCTCACCAGACCGCAATTCACGATCGCCATAAAATCCTTCTCTGTAATATTAACAATCTTCAACGGCTATCATAAAATTTACATTCGAAAAGGAAGAATATTTTAAATCTACACATCACTTCAGTTAAAAGTTAAATTGTGCCTACAATTTGATTTTTAAAGTGTCCCAATCAGCAATGAAGGTACTGAGAAGGGGATAAAAAATAATAAAAAGAAAATAATAAATATATTGCATAAAAATAATTACCCAAAGGAAAAAATCCTGTATATTTGAGAAGAAAAAGAGTGGGCGTCCGAATAGGACAACATAAACTAGATTGCAAAAATCACAGAAAACAAAGTACTTGACTATCATATCATGTCTTCGAATCAAAACACCTACTCGATTTCGAAAAATACAAAATTATTCAGAAATCGTGAGCTGCGGCCTGGTGTGATGTAGGTTTCAGAAAAACAATTTCTTTATCGTACCAACGTTTCGATCTTTATTGAGATCATCTTCAGGGCCTGGGATTTATTGTTAACGTAAACATTGTTTACGTTTGACAAATACATGTTGGATGTGGAAAAAAGTGAATACATGAATTTTTTAAATGTAAACAATGTTTGTAAGTCCCGGACGCTGAAGATGATCTCAATAAAGATCGAAACGTTGACACGATAAAGAAATTGTTTTTCTGAAACCTACATCACACCAGGTCGCAGCTACACGAAACGAAAATATAATAAACAAAGGTACACGAGATACGATCCATATTTATTCTCCTTCAAAATCCGACGTATATAAACATAAATCAGCAATATAAACACGGCACGCACTACTTTGATTGATTAGTTAAAAAAGTATAATTTGCATTGTGAAAATTCACTTTTTCCCGTGCTACATGTATTTGTTAAATTTAAACAATGTTTGTAAATCCCATGCCCTGAAGATGATCCCAATAAAGGCCGAAACGTTGGCACGATAAAGAAAATATTTTTTCTGAAAGCTACATCACACCAGGCCATGTAGTTGTGTCGTTTTTGTGGGTCTTGTGTTTGTTTTGAAAACAAACGCTTTGATTCCTCAAGATGATCTCAATAAAGATCGAAACGTTGGCACGATAAAATATTTTTCTAAATTTTTTCTTTTCTATGCTACACCAGACCGCATCTCAAGTGGTCACTAAACATCTCACATTTTTACACGTTATGTTTTTGTTATTTTTTATATTAGACCCTGAAGTTGTTGACAGATTAAAGAAAAGCTTGGCAGGAAGTTGGGAGTTTTTGGTTTCTGTGATCTAATGCCTGATCATCGCACGTACAAATGTATACAAGGTCTATTGATCTCTTAACAACGTTGTAAATAAACTCTGTCCGAGTTTGAATCGTATCTCTGAGGACGATCCGCGGTTAGACGAGGGTCTCCGGATTGGCTAGGCTCCAGACACCGTAGGATGGGACCGAGTTGGAGGATGGGAGACCGAGTGTATGTGGTATCTGGTAATTTCCACATCCGTGCGGAAACGCCGGCGGTTTCAAAGTAAAACTTTCACTCCTTCGCACTTTAAGCGACACTTGTTAATGTCACTTTCCTGATGAGGAAACCTTCTAATCAAACAGTTTCTTCGTGCTTCCGAGAAATTACACCAAACCGCGAAACGGTGTTGAAATAGAGAAAAAAATTATACGTGTCATTGGTATTATAAGGAACATCAGGACAACAGTAATAAGATTGAACTAATTTTCAAGTTTTAGCATTCCTAGCTTTCCGAATTCAGTGAGTTACGAAATTAAAGTAATTTGATTTCTTGATCTTCCGTCAACCCAGCTAAACCACCTTCTCCGATAGTGTCTCACCAGAGGCGAATTTTATTTTCAGACTTTCTCGATACGATTATTATTTAAAAATAAAACACAGAGACTAACACACAAATTCGAATAGAAGATTAGTCAAACTTAATGATACACCAACAAAAAGTAAACTTTCTTTATTAATTATTTAATAGGTTTGCTTTAAGATTTAACAAACTTTAATTAGAAAAACATAAAAAAGATTTTAACAACTGAAGTATGACTTCAGCACTTGCTTTTGTGAATAAATTAAAAAATATTACAGTACCTGCATGTATGAAAAACTTTTTTTTCTGAGGGGCCAGAAATTATAAGCAAACGGTCCCACAAGGGAACATTCTTGGTCTACTCATTTATATAATATGTACTTCTGACCTACACACTAACACGACCTATGGGGTAGATAACGAATTTTGTCCTCTAACTCGAATTCTAACGAAGTTACCTCCACATCCATGAAGACCTTAAGCTTATAGAAGAATGGAGCAAAAAGTGAATGAAGAAAAATATACTCAGTGAATATTCGCATTGAACAAACGATCTCGCCCTCCAATGTACATCAACATCAACGAGTTACCTTGTGCCATTCAAGTGTCGTGGTCGCAGACTGTCGTAGAATGCTCACAGAAGACTTAACAACTTGACAACTGCGAAGACCTTATTCCACATTTTACTTAGACCACTTTGGACATACCCTGTCTGGTTTTCGATTTGAAAGCGATATTATTGGGGTACTTGGAAGAGCCCCGAGGATACCTCTGTGACACTTGTTACAGAACATTTGTATTTTGTTTAATGTGGAGGTGGAGGCATGTAAAATAATGCGCCGAAGTCGAGAACGGATCTAATGGTTGATTTATAAAATAGTAGGCCAGTTTGTGAATCTGCTCCCCATCTGGCGCCGGTAATATTATATAATATATAATTATAATTTATATAATATAATAAATATTATATTATTTGAATACAATTTGACTTTATAAGGAGCTTACCGGCGGGAGAGCTGACGAATTCCACAAACAAGTCTTCGCTGGTCCCGATGATGGAGTAGGGAAATTTCCCCATTCCGCAGAACGTTCCTATGACGGGGTACGAGGCGTCTTTACCGTCGTAAATCTTGATGTAGTCGAACGGGCAGTGTTCGGCTCCTGATGACAAAATACAACAATTAGTACAAAAATTGAACACAGTATGTTTTTATTTAATTTTAAAAAAACTGGATTTGCCACAGATGTCCTGGGAGCCTCTCTTGGTTCTTGCTAATTGAGGGTCGATAATATTCAAACCCTGAATGCTTAAGTCACCGTGTCAACGTTCTAACCATCGCAGCCATTTTCATTTTTCGTAACAAAAGTAAAAAGAAAAATAGAACAAAGTAGTGTATTTGATTATTCAGATATCGTGAGATGCCGTCTGGTGTGATGAAGGTGTCAGAAAAATATTTTCTTTATCCTGCCAACGTTTCGATCTTTTATTGAGATCATCTTCAGGGCCTGGGATTTACAAACATAGTTTGCATTTAGAAAATACATATAGGATGTGGAAAAGTTGCAAGTTTATATTGCAAAATATATTCTTTTATATATTCAATTAAAGTATTTCTACTCCCTCAAAGTGTTTGTCTTCTGAGTAATAGTGCCATTCTTGCGTGTCGTGTTGAGAGTGACAGTGAGATTTTGCGGTTTAATGGTGTAGTTTATTTGTTTGGAAATATTGTTTTTTTGATAACCCATTTGTGATCAATACCTCAGAAGAGATCTCGAAATATATTTTATTGCATTGTAAATTGGCAGCCATTTTATCGCATTCTGTGCTAGCTAAAATAGCTGAAATGTTTCAAAAAAATAACATTAATAAATTTTAAATATGTTTATATTTTTTAGTGAAATTGGTGTTGGTTCTGTGAGAAAGTTTGTTATTACTGCTGGCACGGTATAACTTGTAATTTTATTTTTTCTGCTAGCGAAGGAAAAATACTGTTTTTCAAAAACGATTTGTGTATTTTTTCAGGTATTTCCA
>CM077112.1:19590640-19611389 GCA_039619505.1 Cimex hemipterus
GGCATGTAAAATAATGCGCCGAAGTCGAGAACGGATCTAATGGTTGATTTATAAAATAGTAGGCCAGTTTGTGAATCTGCTCCCCATCTGGCGCCGGTAATATTATATAATATATAATTATAATTTATATAATATAATAAATATTATATTATTTGAATACAATTTGCCTTTATAAGAAGCTTACCGGCGGGAGAGCTGACGAATTCCACAAACAAGTCTTCGCTGGTCCCGATGATGGAGTAGGGAAATTTCCCCATTCCGCAGAACGTTCCTATGACGGGGTACGAGGCGTCTTTACCGTCGTAAATCTTGATGTAGTCGAACGGGCAGTGTTCGGCTCCTGATGACAAAATACAACAATTAGTACAAAAATTGAACACAGTATGTTTTTATTTAATTTAAAAAAAAAACTGGATTTGCCACAGATGTCCTGGGAGCCCGTGCCCATTTGTAAGTACTCTTGGTTCTTGTTAATTCAGGGTCGATAAGATTTAAACCCTGACAGCTTAAGTCACCGTGTCAACGTTCTAACCATCGCAGCCATTTTCATTTTTCGTAACAAAATTAAAAAGAAAAATAGCACAAAGTAGTGTATTTGATTATTCAGATATCGTGAGAAGCCGTCTGGTGTGATGTAGGTGTCAGAAAAACATTTTCTTTATCCTGCCAACGTTTCGATCTTTTATTGAGATCATCTTCAGGGCCTGGGATTTACAAACATAGTTTACATTTAGAAAATACATATAGGATGTGGAAAAGTTGCAAGTTTATAATGCAAAATATATTCTTTTATATATTCAATTAAAGTATTTCTACTCCCTCAAAGTGTTTGTCTTCTGAGTAATAGTGCCATTCTTGCGTGTCGTGTTGAGAGTGACAGTGAGATTTTGCGGTTTAATGGTGTAGTTTATTTGTTTGGAAATATTGTTTTTTTGATAACCCATTTGTGATCAATACCTCAGAAGAGATCTCGAAATATATTTTATTGCATTGTAAATTGGCAGCCATTTTATCGCATTCTGTGCTAGCTAAAATAGCTGAAATGTTTCAAAAAAATAACATTAATAAATTTTAAATATGTTTATATTTTTTAGTGAAATTGGTGTTGGTTCTGTGAGAAAGTTTGTTATTACTGCTGGCACGGTATAACTTGTAATTTTATTTTTTCTGCTAGCGAAGGAAAAATACTGTTTTTCAAAAACGATTTGTGTATTTTTTCAGGTATTTCCACCCATGATATGAGATGACCTTTCGGACGAGCTATGTATATATAATTTACAATTTCAAAAAAACCTCTTCAACGAAACTTTTTTTAAAATTTGTAATTTTTATATTATGAATTTATGTAGCTTTTTCACTTGGGGTCCGTGGGTAATTTTTGAATTTTTGACTATAAGAAGAGGTCTACGGGTTAACAAATTTGGTAATCACTGGGTTAGACAATTCAGAGGTGATGGTGGGAACCGAGCCCAAGATCGAGATACTACACTACTACTACTAGCCGATAGTCTGACGTCGTAACTACAATACAACAATCTCTTGTATTTGTCTTCATCATTTTATAGATTTTATATTAAATGTCTCTTCTGCCCGTTCTGTCTCCGCATTGATACGTTATGGCGTATATGACCTTTTTGTCTGTTCGTCAATGTTTTGGCTTAGTAGTTTTCCTTGGCCTTCAGCGATTTTTCAATGCTTAAATTTAAAGTACAATGTACGTTTATTTTACTTATTGATTTACAACAATTTGGTGATTAGTTCGTAAGTAACGTTGTGTCACTTCGAATAATGTATTTCAAATTGTCAGTTTTAAGCGTGTTCTTCTTCCTAGTCTAATTTGATGTCTAATATATTACCTTCCGCCCTGGCGTAGAGGGAAAAATCGAAAGGTTTTATAAAAACATACCGCGGTTTTGAAATATCCCACGAGACAGTTCTTATAAGACAGAAAGTATTGCTGCTGCCTTCGAGCTGTATAACACTCAACGTGGAAAGAATGGCCTCGCTAACATAGAGTGATATTTTTCCGTATGAAGTTAAACATACTTTTTATCCAGGTCCGACATCATTCTTCTGTAATTCTCCACTGACGTTTCCCCTGGGGAACGACAGCCTTTAAATTATTCGGTTGGGCCGATTTGTCGTCGAAACAACTTGACGCAAAACCATTAGAATATTTCAAATTATCAACTTCAAAATGTATAGAGATAAATAACATTGAGAAAGTTTTTGTTTATTTGTTTATGTCGACGTAGGGTAGGCTTTGAAACAATTTATTTTCTTTGGAGGGAGGTCTGTTATTATAAAGAATTATAAAATTCCTATTCTCCACTGCGGCTTAAATAAATCTAATGTGGGACCATCTTAAATTACAGCGATACCTTGCAAATTGAACTTTATATTATAAGATTATACCTTGGTGCCTCTCAGCGCACCGTTTTTGGAGTGGGCACTGCTTTCACAATGTAGCTGTAAACTAGCTGATGCTTGACATTGACAAAGGATGTATTGACTTTGACCTCTTCTTTGGCAATTCGTTTATTTCCTTTTATAATTTTTGTCCGGGCTCCCAGTGCGCTGACCCAAGGAGCGCCTTGACCGAATCGTTTACCGCTTAGATTTTGGTAGGTTGTGATACATGCAGCGGTGTGATGTGCGTTTTGGCCGAAGCGGTATTGTTTTCTCTCAGCTATTAAATGTATCCTACAGCAGTGCATATAAACATTGAACGTTGCAAGGTGTTATTTTGCTGTTTGTATAATAAGTCCTGTTTAATAAATATATTGTTCTGTATCTGTTAGTCGGGTAGTTACAGAGTTCCCATGGATGAAGAGATACTTCTGGTGTCTTTGTTGTACTATCGTTGGAAGAAGAGAATAGAAAAAAAAAAACAGGAAAATGTGTGTTCATCCAATTGTTGAGAAGAGAAGCGAAAAAGGGCATTTTCCGAATTTGTTTTCACAGATGATGAAACGCCCTGAATAATTTATTGACTTTACGAGGATGTAAATGGACAGTTTTGACGAGTTCCATTGTAAAATAAAATGCCATATTACAAAGTTTTTTCCACCTCTATTTTTTGCATCTTAAAAGTAAATTCGAAAACTCTCATTTAGTGACTGGGAGTTTTGTGGCACTGAGAAGGGCCGGTGTTGTGTAGAGAAGCCGTGACGGACGGACCGTGTGAGTGGCGCCGTTGGTGGTGGTCCGGTCGCAGTGAGTCGGTTGACTCCACAGAGGCCGAAGTTCTGAGGTGTACAATTGCCGAGAGCAGCGTTTGGCGTCTACGGCCAAGTGGGCTGTTTAGAAGGCGGGATCAGACTAATGCTGCGAGTACTTGTCGTCGACGGTGTTCCTTTAGTAGTGGCTCGTCGGAATGACGAGGAGTCTTTTGATGTGATCCATTAGTGATGAGAGATCTCATCCTATGGACGAGTCTTCTTATGTGTTTCATTAATGATGGTTGAGACCTCTTCGCATGGACGAGTCTGATTCTAGCGAGGCAGTGCCTCTGCTTATATAGGGAAGGGCTCTACTCTGGCTGCAGAGTGAAAGGCGAGAACATTCTACAGATCGTAGTGGCATCTAACGTTAGCTTCAAGCGGCCACTACATCACAGACAAACAACCTTTCAAGAAAGTGAGGTACGAACAGCTGGAATAAACAGTTTCAAAAGCGACGCGTTGGGTCGTCTCCACCACCGGCCGACTCGGTTTGAAAACCGACAGGCGAGTACGACCGCTACGTCTGTCAGGTGCGATGCAACAACAATGAACGACGCACCGCCTAGATTTTTCTCGCGGTAAACGCTTCGGTCCAAACCGCTCCGTGTGTCATGGCCAAGTTGAACTTCTTGTTAGGAAATTTAGGCACTCCCAGACAAGTTTGATATTGAAAGCATACTCATCTAGTGCTCCCTGGCTACACCTTATATTTTATTCTACCTTAATATACGTTTCCTTTACCTTGAGTCTTCAAAAAATTACCGCATTTCAAGTTATCAATTTTAACAATGAAACACTAAATGAAATTCTTCTTAATTGGTTGAGATAAAAAGTCAATGTCACAAGCGGGATTCTCGAACACACGAGCTCCGGCTGGATACGCCGCTGCTCTACCACTTGAGCTATCGTGACTTCAATCCACTTGCGCACCAACTTCTCATCTCAACCCCACCTTTTGAGTTTTCCCTCCTTTTTGCCTAATCTATTTAATTCTCTCGGCGACAAATGAAATGGCCACGGAGAGTTGTAGTGAACTATACTTCATTTTCATTAAATTCAATAATTTTGTGGTCCGCTTGACCAATTAATACATTACAATTAATTAAGGTTTTTAGTTGAGATGAAAAAAGTCAATGGCACGAGCGAGATTCGAACCCACGATCTGCCGCTGCTCTACCACTTGAGCTATTGTGACGGAGAGTTTAGTGAAGTATACTTCATTTTGCTTAATAAATTTATTCGGTTTCGTGGTCCGGTTTACCAAATAAATTGTTTTCAATCAATTAAGGCATTGGTTGAGATAAAACGACCACCTGAGCTGTCGTGATTTCGATCCACTCGGGGACCAACTTCCCTTCTCAACCTCACCCTTTGAATATTTCCTCCTTTTTTGCCATTTTTCAAGCAGTGGTGTATCTAGTCGAAGATCGTGGGTTCGAAACCCGCTCGTGACACTGACTTTTTTGTCTTAACTAAAACCTCAATTAATTGAAAAATAAAATAATATTTGTGTGTTTTTGTGTTATATACATGTTTATTTATTAGAATGAGCGTAATTTATTTGTATGGAAGATAGGTGTAGTTTATCTCCGCCGGAGGAATGTCGACTAATCTTGGTAGTGCGTGACGTTTGAGTGAAGTAATTTATTAGCGAGAATAGAGTGGGACCACCATCCGCTTATAATCCCGCGCCGAGGAATATCGAGTACTCTGGGAGAGCGAATCTAACCGGGTATGTACGGGTTGTACAGGGTTGAAAGTCAATACTGCCATGCTGGATTCATTAAAAAAAATGTAATTTTTTTTGCAGAAAATCGTAATTTATCAATTCTAAATACAAATCTACCCTTTATTTCTCAAACTAAATTAAACTTTCCGAGAGATAACATTTTCGTTGAAAAATTCACGCTTCCGAGTACACAGTGGCCGCTCAAAAAATGACAAACAACAAAACCCACGTTGTTTTCTTTAAATAGTCTTTTTTTAATAGAAACATTTATTACTTTCTAACAAAAATCAGATCCATTGTTCTCATAAAGTGTACATAATTAAAGAAAACATACAACGAAAATGAAATTATGTATTTTTGCAAATTAACTGATGTGATTGTTGGTAATTCTTTCCTTCGTATTGAATACACAAGCAAGTTGACAGCATGGACGGCATTTCCCCGGCTTTTTTCTCAAATCACTGCACAGAATTTTAATTTTTTCCATGAGGTGTACCCTCGTTTTGGAGTCTGGGTTGTACAACTTTTTTTTTTTTTTTTTTTTTTTTTCTAAGTTCTTCATATGTAGAAGACTAGTGGAGTCGCCTTGCCTCAAGAAAAATGTATCAAATTCAATGTATCCACCGTGTCAGAATTGACATTTAACATTGTAACACACTGTAAGTTTTATTCCGCAGATGAATAACCTTGCGTCGAAAGAAGAGGCTGGCAGTTTAGAAAATTGACTCACTTTTCATATAAAAGCGAAGAGACAGTGATAAATCGAGACGGTTAAATGGCTGCACGCTGTAAAGTTATTATTAAAGACAAGACCAAAAGAAGGAAAACACGCAGACCTCAGGCGGAGAAGGAAATAAGTTTCCTTCACCACAATATTACATATTTTTGATAGATATTAATGAAAAGTATTGTTATTCATGCTAGACTGGGCTATAAAAAAAATGTTTCGATGGCAAAATGTTTCGACTAAATTTTGACTAAATAGTAAGGTTATTATTATTTTCTCGATATTGGGCTGTAATAGAAATCACTTTCTGCTAAATTGATTTTCTCGTTCATAGGGCCAAAGGATGCAAAATGTAATACGGAGACGTTTCCCAGCTCCTCTCGACTTTCATAAAAGCGTAAGGGCCAATTATGAATTCGCCATGAGGTTTGCTCTGCGCCGCATATCTCCTGAGGCTGGAAGTCAAAGTACGTGTCGCAGAGGGATTCCATTAATATACATAAGAGGGATAAAAAAAAAGTCGCCCACCTCCACCGTGAGGGCGGGACGAAAAACCCGGGAGAGGTGAGTTTGGGGTACTTAGGCTCTAAAAGCCTTCCTCGAACCCATTATGTGCCACATGTTGGGCAAATACAATTTTCTACGGCTCTGGAAACATCGGCTGACGCACCCTATACCGCTCGAATAAACAAAAAAAAAATTACAGTCGCTTCAATTTATTTTAAGGAATAAAAGATATATTTTTAATGAACTACTTTTCGATGTTTTCTGATTTTTTTCATCGTTCACATCGTTTTCTAGCCTGCTAATGTTATAAAGAACACGCTTTCGACCCGGTCTGGCATCCAGGCATACGTTTGACACTTAAGCGCTTCTTACTTTCTCATTATTAACTTTTATTGAATCCCTAACTAACTGATCGCTGTTTGAGAATGAGGTGCAGTAATAAATTCTCAGAAGCCAAACAGATACAGGCAGATGTATCGCAAGGTAGTATCCTTGGTCTTATCCTGCATATCATTTATACTGCTGACCTACTAATACACTATTATCACCACCTACGCGGACGACACCGCAATCCTATCTTCTAACTCGATTCCTGCCCAAGCTACCTGGGCTTATCAAAGTCAGGTGTAAAAAATTGAAGACAAGGCTGATCGAAGAAAATTGTCCTCACGTCAACGTTAATGCCCTTCATTGCACATCGCCAATAGAGAGATATCAATTTCCTCGCAAGTCAAATACTTTGGGCTGTATCTCGACAGCAGACTGACGTCCCCACAACAAAAAACACCAGCTTGGCCTACAGCGAAGACTTCTAAGATCGAAATCGACTTTGACAACTCAAAGCTAACACTGTATTTTACTAATTGGGACATATGGAGTAGAACTGTGGTGTACTGCCAAGCCTTCTAATATTCAGCGCATGAAGTCCTTCCAATCGAAAGTCCTTAGACATTGTTAAAGCACCCTATTATGTCACTAACCTCACTATCCACAAAGACCTCAACATCCCTTTTGTCAACGAACTTATCCAGTCCAGATTCCAAACCTTCCATACCAACCTTTCAAACCATCCTAACCACACGGCTCGAGCCCTATCCACTCATTCCCATCCTGACAACCCACCACGACGCCTCAACCGACGATGGCCTCGGGACCTCCTTGATCCCTAATCATATAAACTGAGTGCCAGCAATGGCTGGCTCCTCAAAGCATGTGTTCTACCGGTGCAGTTCTGGCTTTAGTGCTAGTGTTGTGCTGCGTGATATTTCATGCATGTGTACATATTTGTATAGTATACAATTCTGTATAGGTAACAAATAAATAAATTTAATTAAAAAAAAATTCATTAAAGGAACCCTAGTCCCAGAATAAAGCTATTTTCCTTCTGCTGTTTCTCCTTCATCTTCTTCAGTGTAGTCGACTTCCTTATCCTAAGAAGTACTAGGTTATGCTGTCGTTGCTGCAATTCCATTTCTTGGTTTTCTTTCCTAGATTGTTTTCATTGGAGAATATGCAATTGGGATGAACATAAAGTATGTATAAAAGTATAAACTGCATAATGCATCAAAGAAATAAGAAAAACACTCCTGAATCATAGAATAATGTTTATAAACATGACACTAGGAAAGCGAGTTACTGCACTTTTCTTGGTTACTAAGTTCAGTCTGTCGACTTGATCCTTCTTTTGAAGAATACTAAACCGTTACAATTCCTTTCCCTGGGTTTTCTGTGTTCCATTGTTCATCATTGACTATGCCAATGTTGTGTTGTTTTTACTTATCGGCTTATAGTTCTACTTTATAGTTGTCTTACTTCAGCCACATTCCTTTTTCTTAACGAACTGATCCGGTTCAGATTCGAAACCTTCCACAACAACCTTTCGAACCTTCCTAGCTATGCTGCTCTAGCCTTTTCTACTCCGATCCAGACGACCCACCACGTCGCCTCAACCGACGGTCGGCTTCCTTGGCACATAATCACACACACTGTGTAACCGCATTGTCTGGCTCCTTCAAGAAGATGTTCTACCGGTGAAATGTTGGGCTTTGAGAATTATATGTACATATTTGTATAGTATACGGCCATGTAGACATAACAAATAAATTTAAAAAAAAGTTAAAAGTCTAGTGTTTGTAGGCGAAATACAGTAAATTTTTAAATAAAAACCCCGTTTAAAGAAAGTTTGTAGGAACGGTTGCTACTTCGTACCCCTCCAAAATGGAATGGGCGTGGGAAAAAGGGAAGTTGTGGGCTGGATTCAAGTGGGTGTTTGGGTGTCTGGGGGATAGGGGATCCTTCCGGACACAAAGTCGTCTTTAACGCTTCAGTTATTAATTCTTATAGAGGGGAAGAGAAACTCGCAAGTTTTGATTCGCTCGCCGAAGCGGAAACGTCAGTTTCCGGGAAGGGTTTCCCGCACGGGGGTTGAAATTTGAACGTGTCCGTTTGCTTCGAACGAGGATTTCACTTGCATTGTCGTTTGTGGGAAACAACGGAATCCATTTAGACAACTTATGAGTTTTCTTGATGATGATTAAACAATATTTTAATTTTAATGAAAAGAATTAAGCTTAGATTTTATGGAAAAATTGTATTAAACAGATTCTATTACATATTCCAGATAATGGATAGAAAGTACTTTGGGCTATATTGTTCTACTTTTTTGTATGAAATAAAGAGGATGTCCTTTTTCACATAGTCTGGCTGAATATTTCTTGAACCAATGACTCAATCAAAAAGCGAAAAAATACTTCTCTAATATATTTCAGTCTAGTTTCAAATTTTTACATTCTAAATTTAAAAAACAACGAATCGTTTTAAATGATTTTTTACGCTGAAAATAATGCAATTAGATTTTAAATTAGTCAAAAAATGACCAAGTTATGACAAAAGGTTTGAAAAATCACATTTCCTATGTTTCGTTGGTAAAACTAATGTTCGGGCTGTTCTTAATTAGAGTAAAATTCAAATAAAATAAAACAAAATAAAAGAAGGCTTGACGAGTAAAATAAAATAATGGAAATTTACCTTGGAACGGACTGTACGAAGTTTAACTTCTGGTGCGTCGTTGGAATCACCGAGCTCTGAATCAGCGTCGGAGAGACCTGTTGAAGCTACCAGGAAGGGCAGACGCGTAGCGATGAAAAAGTAAAACATAAAATGGAGATACTTCTGCTGTATGCGAGGGTAAAGAAAAATGAAACGAGGGTGCACATTGAGGAGAATCGAAACTGAGGTTAAACAAGTGAAGAGGTCCGAGCAAGCGTGTTCGGCGGTTTGCAACGTACTACTACCGTGACGTCGACAAGGGCGACTCGATGATGTACCTTCAATCCCCTTCGGGTCCAATGACAAGGTGCGTACGCCGTCCACAGCAAAGTGGAAAAATTCAATTTTAAATATTCTCCTTAGTTTAAGAAAATAAAAATGTAACCGGCGCGAACAGCCAATAATTTGCTTCTTCACTAATGTAAACATAAATTGCCTGTATTGTTTGCATTCTGGCATGGTTTGTCAAACTCGTATTATGAGAGTAAATCTTAATTCTTGAAAGTCAATAAAATAAAAAAAAAGACTGGTTAGCATTCATATTGTCTTACATTATTCAGTGTATCTCGGGTTAATTCGGGAAGGAGCCTCTCTTTCACGCTTATAAATTACATCTAAACAGGAGGCATTACTAAAAATGTCTTAGATTAATCTATATCCCTCGGGATTCATTCTTGTACACTGATACATTATATTTACTCACTAAATTGATACAAATGAAAAATTATTTCTTTTTCGCCAATTTCATTGAAGCCAACAAATACAGGCATGCATCAGAACTCATTTATTCGAGTACTCATTCGATATTCCACATGGATCGAGTGGTTTGATTGGTTCATTTTTCTAATAAATATACTTGTTCTAGTATACAACACACGTAAGTAAAAATTTGAAACTGTTTTTTTTTTCAAGAGAAATTCAGCCGGGCCATCTAAAAAGAACACCTTGCATAGATCTTATGTCTGCAAAGTGACCTCACCATATTAAAACACTAGTAAGACCAATTGAGAACCACAGAGAACGAAAGCAAATGAGCTTATGTCATGAGAAAATCACTTTATCCTTCATTATGGCTGAATGAAGTGACAACTGACTGCTGACATATGGACATGGATCGTGGAATCCACAAACTGGTCTGGAACGACAAAACATAAACCGCCGTTAAACACTTACTGATACTACTCGACCAACGATTTCAGCTAACCTCATCTAACCCGTAACAACAAACTGACCATTTACACCAGTCTTATTCATCCGATATGGACCTATGAAACACAGGTTTTGAGTTCAACTTGGAACCTACCATGTCACTTCACTCCATCTGTTCTAAGCACCTAT
Organism: Cimex hemipterus; assembly: GCA_039619505.1. NCBI lineage: Eukaryota > Metazoa > Arthropoda > Insecta > Hemiptera > Cimicidae > Cimex > Cimex hemipterus. Next base: position 19,601,214 of record CM077112.1, read on the forward strand.
GTGCGAAGTCACCTCTGCCTGTGAGAAGACTGGTACTCGCAGATGAAGAACCAAAATGAACGAAAACGAAAGTGTGTATGTCATTTTTGCCTTAAGAAAATTACTTTGTCCTTCATACTATATACATACGACTTTTGACAACGACACCTAGGAATGGACATGGATCCGTGAAATTCAGACACTCGTCTGTCAAGACAACTGCCGTTACAAAATCTTACTGGTACTACTCGACAAACGATTTCCCCTAACCTCATCTTACCCGTAACAACAAACTGGACATTTACGAAAGAATAGAAATGTTAAATGATGGAGTGAGTGTGGTGTTCAATACTTTCCAAAAGGATAGTTCCTACTCACAGTAAGTTGTTCTGCAACGATCCGGATTTCGAGCCTCTTAGCTCATCATCAGGTTGAAGGACTTCTACAACCACGTCTCTCGACGTGCATTGCCAAAGTGAAACCGCTGATACCTCCGCCAACGCGACGTTCCAATTAACAGCTGATTTTTAATGACGCTCAATTTGAACGTGCGAAACGCGGAAATTATAACACAAAAAATATTAGAATAAAAATAGTAACAATTAAAATAATTATTTTAATTATTTGGATGTTTGATATTATTTATATACATATTTAAAATGGGAGGTAGATCAAAATCTGTTATATTATTAAAGCATTTATCACCATGTTCAATTTTACATTTTTTAATTTCAAATTTCTCAAACCAATCTAGTTCTTTCCCTTTGTTGAAACTATGCAACACTCTCGTATTTAGATTTGGGTTGAATTTATGTTTTGTTTCTTTTAGATGGTCCTTAAATTCCGAAAATTTGCTCGATTTAGGCAAGTGTTCTTTTACTCTCGTTTTTATTTCTCTACCGCTTTGTCCTATGTATTTAATATCACAATCATTACAATTGAGTTGGTAAACCCCGCTTTTTGCCAAATTGTCTACTCTGTCTTTAGGTCTTGAAAGGATGTTTCTAAGTGAGCCCGTACTTCTAAAAGCTATTCTGAACCCTTCTTGTTTAAAAATTTTGCTAACTTTTTCTGATAATTCCCCAATGTATGGCAAACAACGGAAACCTAATGATTCGTTTATAGTGGGGTAACTGAGTCCTATTGTTGTTTCGTTTAAAGTTAATTTTTTTATTTTTTAACTAGCAACCTATCAATAAATATTTCTTGATACCCGTTGTTTTTTGCTAAGGTTTTCATAATTTTTAATTCTTTTTTATAATTATCAGGTGTTAGCAGAAGTTTCAACATTCGGTCTATGAGCCAAATGAAACCAGCAGCCTTTTGGGACCATGGGTGGGAAGAATCCGCGGGTATCATAGTGTCTGTAGTTGTGGGTTTTCTATATACATCTATTTTTATGAGGCTGTTTATTATGGACAGTTTTAGGTCTAAAAAGTTCAGACAACCATCTTTGCCAATTTCCAATGTAAAATTTATATTATGGTGTAGGGAATTGATTAGTTGTAGAAATTCTTGGAGAGCTTCTAATGTTCCCGACCATATGAATAAGATATCGTCTACATAGCGTTTCCAAAAATGAACATATTTAATTAATTTGTTCTTTGATTTGAAAAGATTTTTTTCGAAATTATCCATGAATATTTCAGCACAAAGTGGGGATTGGTAACCCTTTCATTTCGTAGAATTTGTTATTTAATTTACAATAATTAGATAATATATTTAGGAGGTCTATTATATCATTTTTTACAAGTTCGTTAATAGAATTCTCGGTAAGTTTTTTCTTAATGAGTTTAGCACATTCTTCAACGGGGATATTTGTGAATAAATTAGTAACGTCAAATGATACTAAAACACAGTTGTTCAGCTAAGAGGCTCGAAATCCGGATCGTTGCAGAATAACTTACTGTGAGTAGGAACTATCCTTTTGGAAAGTATTTACGAAAGATGTAAAAAAAAAATATATATATATGACGAATAAATCCTCTTTATTTTTATAAAAATTAAAAATGGTTTTGGAAATAATTAATCTTTATGCAAGGTATTGGTTCAGATAAATAGGCAGTGTCATTAGCGGGATTTGAACCCAAGACCTTTGGCTAGATACGCTGCCGCTCTACAATTCGAGCTATCCTCTCCAACTTTGATCCACTCAGACACTAACTTCCGATCTCAACCCAACTTTTTGAATTTTCCCTCCATTTTTAGCCATTTTCAAATGTCTTGTAATCTATTTGATTCTCGGCGACAAATAAAATGTCCACGGCAATCTTTGGGTAAGTATATTTCATTTTGCTTATCAAATCTATTAGGGTTCATCGTCCTATTGGTCAAATAAATTTTTTTAAATTAATTAATCTTTAAGTAAGGTATTGACTGAGATAAATGGCTCGAAGTAGGTTGCAAAACCTTTTTTTTTACGAGGATTCGCAACATAGGTCATATAAACCATCAGGGTGCCCGTATTTTTGGTGTCAAAGACGAAACCTTGCGGCCACCGACGCATCCTTGAAAAACCTATTAATAGTCAAACGGTTAGGGCAGTGGCGTATTGATCCGAAGGTCGTAGGTTCGAATCCCGCTCGTGACACACATTTTTATCTCTGCCAATACATTATTTAAGCATTAATTGACAAGAATTTATCGGTTCAATCGGACCGCGAAAGTTGAAAATTTTCAAATTTGCGATATGTTACTTATTACTCTCCACCCAGCTGTTCGTCGTAAAAACTCACAACTAATTTCCTTTTATGTATGCACCCAAATGCGATAAAGACAAAAATTCAACGTGGTTTGGTATACAGTTGAGGTTAAACAGGAGATGAATACTCGAGGAATATTTGGTTTTTGAGTCGGTCATAAAAAGCTTCGTTGTTTTTTTTGCTTTGGCTCCGTCTTGATAGCTGAAGCGTAGAGCAGCGGCATATTTAGCCGAAGGTCGTGGGTTCGAAACCCGCTTATGACACTGACATTTTTATCTCAACTCATACCTCATCTAAAGATTAATTAATTAAAAGGTGTTATTTGGTCAATTAGCCCTCGAAATATAACGAATGAAAAATTAATTTGACTACCTTTTCGAAACCCACATATTTTTTCACTAGCTCAATATCTCGATTTACAAAATTGATAATGTAATCCGCTAGAAAGCCTGTTTTTTATTAGCAGTTTTAATTTCAATTATTTCTTTGTATGTAGCGTTCAAATCGTCTTTATTAAGGTCTTTACTTGGTGAAAGAAAGACAAAATGTTGGGATCATCAAACTCTCGGCAAAATTATGTTGTCATCATCAGAGCCTATTTATAAACATAAAAAATATACATAATTAATGGCACATGTGCACAGAAGACAAACATTTTGAAACCTGAAGATGATCTCAATAAAGATCGAAACGTTGACGCGAGAAAGAAAATGTTTTTGTACAGTCTACGTCACACCTGACCGCATCTCACGATATCTGAATAATTCGTTTTAATTGTTAATTGTTGTATTTATATTAATTATGTATATTTTTTATCTTAACAAATAGGCCCTGATGATGGCAACATAATGTTGCCGAACGCTTGGTGGTCCCAACTCTTTGTCTTTCTTTCACCTGGCAAAGACCTGAAATAAGATTTGAACTCTACATCGATTATCTGCAGGCCGATCAACAAACATCATTATTTCTTTTCTTAACCGAGTTAATATTCCTTTACAGTTTAATTTTTAATATTGATCCTGAGAAAAAGAGATAAGGAATATCAATGAACGTTTGTTAAAATAAATCCGTGCTATTTAATGAGGAGGAAAAGATGAAATTGCACACTGCGGAAAAATCGGGTTAAATTGAAGGATTCCTTTGCAAATTATTTCTTCTATTACTTCATTTCTCTTTCTGTACCTAAATCTATTCAATAACAATCCGGAAAGAAAGGGGGTGGTTATTAAACAAAGGACGGCGTCTTGTGTATTCTAAACCTGCAACACCTGCTTGCCTCGCACTGTTTAGAATTCAAGGAGCCGCGCCGTGGCGTTTGAGAATAATGATACAACGAGGGAGGGTTTTATCCCATGAAACCATTCCCACCGAGAGAGAGAGAGAGAGAGAAAAAAACTCTCCCGGGTATTAATTCAAAGGCCGCCCACCGTGAAACTTTCAGTTTCGGATTTATTTTTCAAGGAGATTCAGAAGAAAAACTTACGTTTCCTTCTCCCGGCCGATTAAATAAAAGACGTAATGTATTCTGGAAATTGGGCAACCTCCCCTCAGTCGAATGCCTCCGTTAAATACAGTTATTAATATTGATAACGAATTATGCTTCATAAATCAAGGCGTAATTTTAACGCGTTTACGTGTGGGGAGCCGGGGAGGGTATTCCGGCCTGCCAGTTATTAACGTGTATATTCTCGTATTTAAATTAATGAGAAAACTTTGTGAGGAAAGTGTAATTACTACATCTTCCCCGCTGCCACGCTGATGATGGATCGCTGAGAGTTTTAAATAGAATTTGGGAACTTTTCGACCCTGAAGGACAAGAATTTTTATATTCATTTATATACTTTGAAATTAATTTGCGACCGGCTACTTAGCTATATTAAGAGCACTTTGAAAAAAGGAGGAAAGTCTCTTTCGAGGGTGTTCGATTCCAATAGATTACACTCCATCTTTCAATACACAAGTAATTTAGTTTACAATTGCCGTTTATCGTTACGCTATAAAATGCAACAATTAATAATTTATTAAACAAATTTAACCCCAGTTGCCCAAAATGAAAGCATTTATTGTACTTAAAGACCTTTCCTATTATCTTGTATATAATTGTAGAAGTGCTGGCTAAGAGTGTAATTACCGTCGTGTAATAGGGCATCCTTAGCTGACTGAATGTTGGAATTCCGAGACGGCACACAGTTGGGGCCAGAATGCAAAAAATTCAATAACACATAAGCTATTTGAGGTAGGTAGGTTCCACAAATTTTGTATGATTAGGTTTGTAGGATCCATTGAATCCAATGGAACGTATCTCGAATCGATCGCAAGCTGTTCAAAATCTATGGTCCAAAATTCAAAAATGGAACCAACCATGGGTATGTTTTTCTATAGGCTGAATTCAGGAAAACTGTTCGGGAATTGGATTGGATTGGACCACAGCCATCCGAAATTGTGGAAGGAAAACGAATAACGTTACACGTTGCAAAAAACCATCTGACCTATTGGATCAGAAGGACTCACTGACAATAATTGTATCTGAATTATTTAATATTCACGCAGTGTTGAAACATGAAGAATAAATAAGATAATAACAAAATATTCATCTAAAGTCTTGATTAAGATAAAACGGCAGTGTCACGAGCGGGATTCGAACCCATGTCCTTCGGTTATCCTAACGCATTTCAAGCCATTTATCTCAACCAATACTTGCTTAAAGATTAATTAATTGAAAAGACTTTATTTGTTCGATAAAACCATGAAACTTAATCGATTTAATAAGGGAAACGAAGTGTAATTCACTAAAGCACTTGTTTGCAATTTAATTTGTCGCCGCGAATCCAATCCGATTACACGACATTTGAAAAATGGCAAAAAAAGAGGGAAAATTCAAAAGGTGGGGTTGAGATTGGAAGTTAGCGGCTGAGTGGATCGAACGGTAGAGCAGCAGCGTTTACTCGGGACATTCCACATTACTGAGCCCAAATTTCCAACAGGCCATGGGCCGGTATTTTTAAAAGTTTAAACCTTTTCGTCTTTGCGCGATACGCAGAACAAAGGGAACGCCTGAGATCCTCCTTTCCACAATGATGACCGCCAGCCTTAAACGATTTCGTCAAAAAAGAGGAAACATAAAAAGCTTTCAAGGGGTTCGCTTTAGAGATTTTTATACCCAACGGTCTTGGATATCCTCTGACAAAATTATTTCTTTTCTAAATAATCACATATAAAAATTATATTTTACTTATTTATTGCCTATATATTATTAACTTATTTTTTAACATTTATTCCGGAAAAAGAGAGTTGTTTTTCTATTATCTAGGAAAGAAGTAAGAGGCTATGGCAGACCTCTGCTGTAAGCTTAAATAAAAAAAAAAATAAATAAATAAAAAATGAACCTTTAGACTATGACAGAATAGGGGATAAAAGAGGCGGTTACATGGCGTACTGCACCTCGATGTAAATAGATCTGTTTTATAACTCTCTGACCACCTTCAGGTTATTAACCAGCCTCCAGTGTAAGATTTTGTTTGTGTTTTTTCTTGTCCGGGTAGCAAGAACTTGCGCCTACATAGAACCTCACAAAAACATAGAATATCTTCTGCAGTCTTCTCCTCTACTTGGCCGTGTTTTTATTGTCCGTTCTCCTATCCGATGCATGTGCTTTCTTAAGTGGCAGTGCCGTACCAAGGAGCCCAACCAGAATCCCGGCTCGGTTGTCTTAGCCTTTCAGTAATTCTTTTGTGTAAATCTTGCCGATGCTCCTTATATGAATCTCTTGTGTGCCCCCATACCTATGATATTATTCTACCAGGTTTTGGACTATTTAAGGATCCATTTTAATATAGGTCCTGTTTTGTGATAGACTGTTTGCAGCAGTATGGTTCTGGGACCATAGAGTCCATGTTGGCTCTGTTTTGGCCAGCATGTTAACTTTTTAGTTGCCTCTAAGCCCCGAGTGCCCAGAGACCCATGCCAGGGTCAGGTCGTTAGTGTCGCTGACTTCCATCAGTTTCTTCTGACTGCATGTGCATATGTTTTTTTAAGTGGCTCTGTCCTCTTAGGAGTACAACCAGAATCCTTGTCTCTCCCATGCTAGGTTCAGATCGTTAGTGTCGCTAACTCCCGTCAGGGCTTCCATGCATTCCAAACACTCTTTGCGTTCGCCTCGCATGAGGCTGAAGCCCCGAGTGATGCCTGGCTGTCAGAGAAAATGGCTATCTTCCGGGAATTCTTAGCCGTTTTATTTCTCTGGCAATTTGTTCAATCGCTACGATTTCAGACCGTAGCATAGTTGCTTAGGTTTACCGTCAGTTCGGTCTTGAGGTTCATCCCGAAGATCCCAGCTCCCTTACACTTGTCGGTTTTGGATCCGTCAGTATACCTGTAGGAATTTGCCTTTAGTGGTGTTCCTTTGGCCCAGTCTTCCCGTTCTAGTATCCGTACTTTTTACTTCTTGGTGTTCTTTGGAGTAATAGCATCAATTGGCACTAGAATGGCATCTCCCTGTAACTCCTCTCTCCATTGTTTATTTACAAGGCCTATCCTGGCAGATAGTTTCCAATTTATGAGACTCCGGGTTGCCGCTCTGTCTTCTCCTTGGATTTAAATTAACACTTACTTTATACATTTTTCTTTAGTTATGTCCGTAAAAACGATTTAAGTAAACACTGACTCTCTTTATAGATCCTAATGGGAATATATTGGTCTTAGTCCTTCAGTATGGGGTCAACTCCATTCAACTACGGACCAGTCCTACTTGGGTCAACTATTGATTAGTGACTACTCTTTGTGGAATCGGATATTTTGTAAACCTCCCCTGAGGCTTACACCACTGCCTTCTAGCTTTGCTATTTTTCATTTAAATAAAGCCAACATATAACCTTTAACCTCAGACGTGAACAATGCCACTTACATCAGAAATCCCTTCTTCGGGCTGTAAATCGACAAAGACTAACTCTGAATCGTCATTCAAGGCTAAAAACTAACTGACAAGACGGTACAAAACACTCTCTTGGCTTAGACAAAGATCAATTTAGAAGTTTCAAAATGAAAGACTTGATAGTCAATAATTAACATTTAGACATACGGTGTTGAACTGGGTTCAATCAAACATTCCCAATATCGAATCCAAACTGCCCCATCCAAAATAGCGAAAAATGCTCCTTCTATCAAATCACATAATCCTTAAAATTCTTTTCGTCAGAGATGCCATAAAATCCCCGATAAGTAAAAGTTCACACCTAATCTTACAGTTTTACGGTTTAAACCTGATATCCCTAATTATGTCCCAAAAAGATTGAAAGGGCGTTGGCTTCGAGACCTGTTGGGCAGGGAGTCATAGCACATAGGCTCTACTGGAAATGTCACCAGTTGGTGATTTTTCACGTTCTGGTGCCAAAAAGTTCCAGATTTTGCCTCGCTTTTATTTCAATTTGTACAAAAAATACTAAAATAAATACTTTTGTAAAAAAAATTAAGTAAATTTATTTTTAAAAAAGGCGTGAATGCTTTGAATACATAGAATTAGAATCATCAGCGCTTAATATTGTATTTTACAATTATTACATAATTTTAGTAAATTAATTAAGTTATGACTGTACTTGAGCATGCATTACTGAATTCATATTTAAATAAAATTTAAATAGATTTCTCAGATGGTATTATTTCCTTTGAACAAATGACCCTTTCACTTCCATTACTGGTCCTAAATTGCGAGAGGCCCTTAAGGAAATAATGCTTTCCATTGAGCCGTGGAACAAACGATCGACTCAAAAGGAAATCTTTAATATCCTCCCTTTTTTGGGTTTTGTGAGTAGTGGACTTTAGGGGCAGCTCATTCGGGGCCAAAGTGATTTGCGTCCGGGCGAAGGCTAAAAGGTTGAAACGCTCAAACAGATTGAGAGATCCCCGCACGGCAAGACTTCTCTTTCAGAACAGCCATTCTTCATCCGGGCAAAGGCTTAACTAAACATCAAAGAGAAAGAGAGAGAGAAGACAGAGGAGGGAGGGAGAGAGAGAGAGGCGCTACGCCGGGCCCATGCTCCTATAAAGGGCGCTCTACGGGCTCAGATAGACTTAAAAACCTTTTCGACTATCTCTAACGAACCGACTTTGAGATAAAGAGATCTAACTAGCAGTAAAAGCGTGGGATTTCATAGCTTTTTGTACACGTTAAGACGACAAGAAACAAACTCAAGAAGACGAGAAGAATGAACATTACGTTTTTTAAATATTTTGTTTGCGTAAAATTTATCCAAGGAGACAACAAACAAGTGAGATATGTATTACTGTATATATTGTATATTATATGTATTATTATTAAAAATATTGTTACTTTATTATCATTTAAATCATTTATACTGCTGGCCTACCAATGCTCCCTAATGCCTTCATCACCACCTATGAAGACTACATTAATTAATATAATCACTTAATATTTATATTATATGGTTTAGGTTGAATTATAACATATGGAGGTTTATCCCTTTTAAGACAAAATATCGAGAATGTGTCGAGAGGATGTGTCCCAAATAAGGGAAAAATGTCATGCGTTGGCTCCGTACAGGGAGCGTGTAGATATGCCATCCAATCTGAAAATGGTACTCAGCACTGAGCTTTCTGGGTCCCTGTTCAGCTTTTTATGGGAAATTTTTTTTTTTTTATTGTACATAATATGTGTAATGTGTTGTGTGTCTGTATGTTCTGTCAGAGTGCATGTATTTATTAGAGTAACATGTATTAGCTCTAACATATATACAGGGTGAGTCATTTTTTACGCACTATTGGAATATCAACGTCGGTGCGTTTAAATCTGACTGAAGGCTTATTTCCTTTGATTAATACGTTAATAAAAAAATAAAAGCGAGCCAATTTTTGGCGCACCATAGGAAAATCAATGTTATTGCGTCTAATTATGACTCAGCACATTTTATTTTGTTAGGCTCGTACCAAAAAATAGGTGATTCACATTTCGGTACACCATTACAAATTAGTTTTAGTAAGTTGGAAGGAAAACAAACAAAATCAATATTATTAAAACATTATTCAAACACAATGTAAAAATTTTAAAAAAATTCTTCCCAAATTAATTTGATTAAGGCTTAAGATTATTTTTTCTGGTAAAGTAAAAAGAAAACAAATGTAACAATCTCCTTTTTTCTGGTAAAGTAAAAAAATAAACAAATAAATGCAACAATCTCCTTTTTTTCTCGTAAAATTAAAAAAAAAAAAAATAAATGTAACAATCTCTTTTTTTCTGTGAAAGTATAAAATTAAATAAATGCAACAATCTCCTTTTTTTCTCGTAAAATTTAAAAAAAATAAATGCAACAATCTCTTTTTTTCTGTGAAAGTATAAAATTAAATAAATGTAACAATCTCTTTTTTTCTGTGAAAGTATAAAATTAAATAAATGCAACAATCTCCTTTTTTTCTCGTAAAATTAAAAAAAAAAATAAATGTAACAATCTCTTTTTTTCTGTGAAAGTATAAAATTAAATAAATG
>CM077112.1:19611489-19624296 GCA_039619505.1 Cimex hemipterus
AAATAAATGTAACAATCTCTTTTTTTCTGTGAAAGTATAAAATTAAATAAATGCAACAATCTCCTTTTTTTCTCGTAAAATTAAAAAAAAAAATAAATGTAACAATCTCTTTTTTTCTGTGAAAGTATAAAATTAAATAAATGTAACAATCTCCTTTTTTCTGGTAAAGTAAAAAAATAAACAAATAAATGCAACAATCTCCTTTTTTCTCGTAAAATAAAAAAAATAAATAAATGTAACAATCTCTTTTTTTCTGTGAAAGTATAAAATTAAATAAATGTAATAATCTCCTTTGTTAACAAACCAAAAATGTTCAAAATCATTATAATCATTGTTCGAAAAGACCTCCATTTCCTCAACACAGTAGCCTTAATCAAATTAATTCGTGAAGAATTTCTTTTTTAATTTTTACATTGTGTTTGAATGTAGATTTGTTTGTTTTTCTTCCACCCTACTAAAACTAGTTTGTAACGTATGGTGCGCCGAAAATTGACTCACAAGCCTTCAGTCAGATTTAAACGCACAGACGTTGATATTCCAATAGTGCGTAAAAAATGAATCACCCTGTATATTTCTTAGAGCTGAGTTGATCTTCTTCGAAAATAAAAATCATCAGTGAAAAGAATAATCATGCCAATTTGTAGGCATATTGAAGAATGTTTTGCCCTGATGATGATCTTGAAATAGTTTGAAAGTTTGCAACTTCAGCTGTTTCATTAAGACCATACCGTGATCCAGAGTATTTCTGAGCAGAAAAAGGCTCGATACATCTAACCCTTGAAACGGAATCTTGTTCTTAGTTATAATTACCTGATGAAATAGGCCTCATCGGACACGTCATAATGTTCTCGCATCTCTGCCCGTCGATGTTGAATTCTTCGTTTTCGATGTAGAGTTTGATGAAAGGCTGTCTCGTGTTGAGCTTATATGTGCAGTGCAGATGTCTCGGGTAAATCCCTGGATAAGCTGGAGACTGGACGTAGCACGTCTGGAGTCGGCAATCTCGAAAAACCCTCTCGCAGTACGTTCTGGAACAAACAACCTCTTTCAACAACGGACACAGCTCTAGTCAACGTTTTCCCCAATTAAACAAATTCTGACTGATTTTCAAGCTATAAAAAATATTTAAATTTATTTTATTACGCAAGCTTTTTTTAGTATAGTAGTGTACTGACAAGCCAAAATTGCCACCCCCAACTGATTTTTTTTTTAATTTTCTCGATTAAAGAAAATTTTGCCCTTAATTTGTCTCATTATTTTTATCAATAAGGTATGCGTTCATGCTATGTTTTAAACTTGCAATATCAATATCAGGTAAAGACACTTAATCCTTAATCCAAAACAAGGACAAAGGATTTTTTCAAAAATTAAAATTTTTATGCAGTCTCATTTGGATTCTGAAGAAATAAACTTTTTAGTTTTCATATTTGTTTTCTTAATTTCAATTTTCAGTATTAAAAATAGTGCTGAGGATGTTGCGCATGATGCGGCACGTGTTGATGATGGACGCTCCATTAGGTATGCGGCTATTGCCATCAGACTTCACTACGAAACACGATGCTGTTGGTCGAGAAACGAGTCCTACCATAAAAGACGTTGGTTCTGGACGCCCTCGAGTAACTGAACCGAAGGATGACCATTTTATGATTTTAAGAATTGATCGAAATCGGCAACTTACCGTTGTTCGAGCGATTCATCGGCTCCAGAAGTTCGAGGTGTCCAAATTTCTGAACGCACTGCTAGAAGAAGATAAAATCAGTATGAGCTGATTGCGTTTCACCCCGTATGATGAACAAAGCCATTGGTCTTTGGACGATTGGTCTGCTGCACCTTTTACAGGTGAGCGCAGATTTGCTCTACGATGTCCTGATGGGTGTGTAAGAGTGGAGAAAGCGAAATGAAAGGTATAAAGTAATTTTTACTAGAGCCGAACTTTTCAACATAGCTCAGTAATGGTGTGGAAGGGAATTTCAATGGAGAGTCGCACAGAGTTGGTTTATGGAGGGTCTTTGACGACCACGCGCATATGGATGAAATTTGGGAACATCATGCGTTGCCTCCCCCCGGTGAAATCTGTGAAATCCTATTCTAGTGCAGTATAATGCCTGACGATATGTCATAGTACTTACGTACCTTTAACAGAATAACATCAGGGTCTCAGTTTGGCCAGCCCGTTTTACAAAATTGAACCCCGTGTAACATTTATGGGATAACCTCAAAAGACGAATAAGAGCACGTCCATCTATTCCTGATACACTTCCACCATCTTGAAAGGACTCTTCGTGAAGAATGGGCTAACCTCCAGCAAAGAGTTATTTCCGGACTGGTACAAAGTATGCCGAGAGGTGTTCGAAAAGTAATTATGGGAAGAACCGTTTTAACGTTAATTAAAAATCTAAAACAAAATTAAAACAAATTTTATCTCTCTGTCTTTTTTTATTTTTCATTTTCCTTACTAATTTACTTTTTAGACAAAGTCTCAACTGTTAAATTTAAAAAAAAAGTGAACATTTTATTAATATATGAAAATGTATACAAATTGAGTAAAAATTGGGCCTGTCTGTGTAGTTTCTTTAAAATTGATTTTTTCCTGCATTCCTGCAATTCTTAAAAATACAATATTTTATATGTAATAATAGTGATAAGTATCTGTAAACAGAAAAAAAATATGTGTAAAGGAAATACCTTTAATCTAATCTATAACCGTATTTGTCTTCTCAATCGGATTATATATATTTTTTGCCGGTTTTTATACAATATCCCCTCGGACGTGTGTGCAGCTGGCATTTATTGAATCGAGAAATATTGATTAAAGATAATAAAGGGCTCCTTTTAGTACTTCGACCAGTGACAGGGTCGAGGGCTGGCAGGCCAGTGGGTGAATTACCAGGGCTGCCTGTCAATACTCGGCTGCTATAAACTGCCGTTTTCTCGGGGTTCCGAGTTAAACTGCGAAAATTTACAGCTCCCGTCTGGCCGGTACACTCCCAAGGGTTGACCCGTAAAAACCGTCCACTTTCTGCAAGCGCAACACGTCACCGCTCTGGTTTAAAACGATTTAGAACACCCTGGTCGGACCCAGTTGACGAATGGTACTATTCAACAAAAATCCTTTTCTAATATGCTTTTTATTTGGACATTATTTAAGCGTTTAGTTAGGTTAGTTAGTCCTTGATGATTTGGAGATCTCGAGATGCGATCTGACGTGACGCAGGTTTGAGAAAAGCAATTTATCGTGCCAACGTTTCAATCTTTATTAAGATCATCTTCTGCCTGCATTTCAACAAAAAGTAGAACAAGAAGGAAGAACTTAGAATTCTATGAACAGATTTCAACTACGTAAGTACACCAAGCAAAAAGAATTCTGAAGGACATCGCCAACAATGAGAAGAAATTTACATCGGCTATCAATCAGAGAACTTTTTTGCCGAAATGCAGACAACACAAGGCCCTGAAGATGATCTAAACAAAGATCGAAACGTAGGCACTATTAAGAACATGTTTTTCTGCAAACTACGTCACACCAGGCCGCATATCACGTCTCCGTATAATATTTATATGTTACTTTCTTAGAAGGGTTCCACTGGTATGATTATTTTCTCTTCTACCGGCCATTTGCAAAGTACACTGACAGGCAAAAAATTCCACCCACTCGTCGTAAAACTTGATTGTATGTTTTTATATATTAATAAAACTTTAAGGTTTTTTAACGTTTAATAATTAAGTCTTTGTCAAAAAAAAGTGAAAATGTATATTGCTAAGAACAATAAAAAATGAAAAAAAGAGCATCTTAGATAGTCATTAATATGTCATAAGCAAATTCTAAAATGTGATTGAAATGGGAACTCATGTTCTAGGGAGGACAGCTCAGACGGTTTGATGTTACGGGCTGGAATGGTACATCAGATATACACCAGATAATATTCGATACTAAAAATCTGTAGGTGGTGTCGGTGGCCGGAACGGATTGTGTGTTTGCATGGCGCTCATCACTGTAAGGTCCAAGGTTCGAATCCAACGGCCCTGCATTCGAACCCGATAAACATATTTTTTTTCATAAACATCGGCATCCTGAGCGTTTATAAGACCTCTACCCGTAAAAAAAAATGTTTGTAGTTTATTCTTTTATGCTCGACCTATGGTCAATTTAGATTTTAATTTTTGTAAATATATTTTTCAATATTTTCTTTACATTTTGGACTCTGGTGCTAAATGGTGTAAACAGGTGGATTTGTTAGTTGGCTCTTCATTCATTTTTTTCTGTTCTTTTGAGCAAGGTTTTTTTATGAGTCTACTCGTAATTTGGGCATTATTTAGATAAGAATGTGTACGGAGAGATGTCATTTTACTGCCATTCCACCTTGATGTATACCAAAAGCTATAAAACCTTCCGTTTTACGGCGTACACAAATGGACGGCTCTGTTGTTAATCTCGTTTTATGGGTTTTAATAGAGGATCAATTCTGTCGGACCGCGAGAGTTAAACGAGTTGGAAGGGACAGATGAAATGTTTGCCAACTAATTTCTAGGACGAGGGTGGGACGGAGGTCCTTTAGAGTTCCGACCGCGCTCGTTGACCCTTAAGCACCCATCCTACTAACCATGGGAAACTAACTATAACAGCTTGAAAACCTCAAAATTGATTTACTCTCAGTTAGGCCCACTTAGGTAACAAGTGTCGTTTAAGACATTAAACGAGGCTGCGTCGGAGGGCTTACCGGGGAGGGCGAGAGGAAGTCATGGTAGTTGCCTCTCAGGGTTGCGGTCTTGGGAGGGGGTGCTACAGTAATTAATTTCAGTAATCCTACCAATTCTACTAACTTAGCTCTTTATTAATTTTCGGAACGATTACATTACGGCGTTGGGAACGAGTATCGAACTCTAATATCTCACGCATGACGTTTCACGTCGGAGGAGATTTGATTCGATCGGACGAAATAGTAATACAACAATATTTCAGTTTTAAAAAATAAATATAATTCTGTAAGGTGTTTGGAAGCAAATACAGTTTACTTTTTTAACTACTCTCCTTCTTATTAATTACATAGACAACTACACTTACAATACCTAGTCTGATTGAGTGGATTTTAGAGTTTTAGAGATACTTGATATCCCGCCATCGACAATGTTGTACAACATACACATTCACGCATGTAAATACTTCCCCACTATAAAGTAAACGATCCAATACCAATTTTTATATACATCTTGCGGATAAAGAAATAACGAAAGGTAAACCTAGGTTTAACCGGTTAAATTGGGAAAATTAATTATTCATAGAAACATGACCTGAATCATCAGTTTTTAGGTAAATTCTTCTAAACTTTACAAAACCTACTCGGACTGGCAAGGGATGATATAATTCTAAATATTAAAGGTGGAAGCGTTTGAAACTTTTCTGGATCGACTAGGATTGGTAGATATGGTTTCAGTCGTTTAAAGTTGTTGGCATTGGAAACATTTCGGGCTTTAACCGACTATGATTGGTAGCGGAATTTCTACATCTGACAGGATCCTACTCGCTCCGTACAGAGAGCCAAGGAATGACACGCCTCGATTATGATGGACACAATGAGCAACCGTTTTCTCCATCCGGTGTGGAGTGGGTTTCGGCCCAATTATCCAGTGTCCATATATCAACCTAACCTCCAATGGCCCGTTGTGGGTTGGGTTATTACATAACACGTTAATTTTTTCATCAATGGTTTGTTTTTTTAAATGTATTATTTTATCTTATTTTCGTAAAAATCACAACAGTATTTATTATTGTTTTGCGGAATATGTCAAGGAGGAGTTTTCCATGATTGCTTACGTTGGTTTAAGGCCAGTGGAAGTTTCAGACGAAGAGAGGGTAATTGTGAACCGCGATATAGCAGCTAGAAACGAGTTTTATTGCCCTTACCTCAGTGAACCGTCATTTCAACCAAGACCTTACATAAAAACATTGTTGAAAACTCATTAGATTCACTAGTTTCGTGATCCTCTTGGCTAAATAATATATTATAATTAATTAAGGTTTTAGTTGAGATAAAAAAGTCAAGTGTCAGGAGAGGGATTCGAACCCACGATCTTCAGCTAGATACTCCGCTACTCTACCGCTTGAGCTATCGTGACCGCGATCCACTCGGACACTAACATCCTTTTATCTCAACTAAAAACCGTAATTAATTGAAAGATATTATTTGTTCAAGCACTGTGAAATTAATAGAAGTCAAGTGAATTTAATAAGTTAAAATGAAGTACACTTTGGGAAGTTGGGATCCGAGTGGATCGAAGTTACGATGGCTCAAGCGGAAGAGTAGCAGCGTATTTGGTCGAAAGTCGTGGGTTCGAATCCCACTCGTAACACTGCTTATTTATCTCAACCGATACGTTACACAGTTGTTTAAGACATTAGTTGAAATGGAAAAAATTCGACGACACGAGCGGGATTCGAACCTACGAACTTCGGCTAAATACTACCCAAGTCTCAACTACCTTTCGAATTTGAAAAATAGCAAAAAGGAGGGAAAATTGGAAAAGTAAAATGGGGAGTTGGAATCCGAGTGGATGAAGTGACGATAGCTCAAGTGGTAGAGCTGCGGCGTATCTGGCCGAACATCGAGGGTTCGAATCCCGCTCGTGACATTGACTTTTTTATCTCAACTGAACACCTTTATTAATTGTTTAAAACTTTGTGCGGATGTATTACGGGTGTTCAAACTTCTTAGATAAGAAGTGGATA
The DNA here is from genome assembly GCA_039619505.1 of Cimex hemipterus. NCBI lineage: Eukaryota > Metazoa > Arthropoda > Insecta > Hemiptera > Cimicidae > Cimex > Cimex hemipterus. The sequence goes on from CM077112.1 coordinate 19,618,214, forward strand.
TTAGAAGAAAAACAAAAGATTTCTGTTTGTTTCTGACAAAATTATCTACTACTTGAGTTTCAACGTATTCAATTTATTTAAAATGCTCTTATTTTTATACTTTACGTTGATATTCTGATTATGACAAATATACTTAATCCAGATAAAGCCTTGACTTATTGTTTGTCTTATTTTGTACTAACTAATGATGATAAACGTCCCAGAAATTATGCGAGACGGAAAAAGTTCCGTTTAAGTTCGAATCTTTTTAGAAGCAATAACATTAAGGTCTGATATTTCGAAATGTGGTTGTTTTGTCATAAAGACAAACGGCTTTTAAGAAAACGAGCCAATGTATATTTGATGAATGCGCGATGGAAAATAACGCATTCGTTCTATGAGTCTGAATAACATTGAACGAAACCAATCTCATTTCGTCAGTAACAATCCTGTTTCGATGCATGAATAAATTCATCGTCTCATCATCATCATCATTCCGGAGATTTTTTAAAAATTATTTTCGTTCGAGAAAGACTGCATATAACGTTCTTACACTTTTGAATATATTTTAACTATTTTTTATCTGCGTGTCTTTATGAAGGTTAATTTTGAATTAAACTGAAAGATTTTAATTATTTACATATTAAAACAGGTTATTTTTTAATTGTACCATTAAAAGAAGCCATGGAATAAAATGCATAATTTCAATTAGGACGTATAAAAATGTTTAAATAAGCTAAGACAAAATTTTTTACAAGAAAACTAAATGTTTCAAAACGGATTTTTTTCTAGGACCATTAGCATATGGTTAAATCTAGACGAACTTTCTTCGAAAAAACATTCAATCTATGAGGCTACCAAGTATGCTAATCGAATGTCCTTGAAGATGGCACATTTTAAGAATATGTATGTGCATTATTAAGGTCTTCATATGTCCACACATGCTTTCACGGTCCATCGATGACCGACTCGGTTTAGAACCAGTTTGGCTCATTTTTTTTTTTTTTTGTATTTATTAAGACACGTTTGTTTTGATTTAAAATTCATGGAGTGTTGAAATTATTCATCTCGGGAAAAAACGAGAAGCATATCGAATTATTATTGCAGTTTCGAGAGAGAGAAATTTTGAAATATCTGTGTGGGGGACATTCCAACGGTGAATTTTGTCACGTGACAACCACGGCATTTGAACAAATTTTTAAGCCAAATACAATCTGATAATTTATGTGATGAAAACACACCTCTATAAGAGAAAGTCATTAAGACGATAGTCAACAATAGAATTCATAAAATAAAATAAAAAATGAACTCCAGAAAGTCGCATCTCGCAAAAAATTCTGTAAAATATTGTAAAAAAATAGTTTTAAAGCTAACTAATTTATTTCATGCAGTAGTAAGGTTAAACATATTCCCACCATCTGGAATTTTGCGCAATTTACAGAATTATCAACTAGACCAAAACTCTTCGGGAAGGTTCTCACAAAAGAAAAAATAGTCTCATATCGATTTGATTTAAAAAAAAAAAAAAACAAAAAAAAACAGTCGCTAATGGAAATCGACAGAATTACAGATATAACAGAAACATCTGCAAAGCCCTTAAAGGGCCTAGAAGCGGACACGCTAAGAGAAAAGTCCTAGTGATATAACAGAAACATCTTCAGAATAGAAAAATACAGATTCCTTCGTGTTTCTAGGTATATTTCAAGACTTCTATAAATTCTGGAAAGCAATAATACATAAATTAAAAAAACGTTTTCCAATCCAGTGCGAACTAAGCCAAAGTGAAAGTCGAATAACACAGAACGTTTAGAAATAAACGCTGGTCTGCCACAGGGGGACGTCCTAGGACCAACTTTGTTTCTCCTTTATTTCGGCGCTTTTACCATAAGAAATGACACGTTCCCAGTTCTGTCAGAGGAAAAGTGAAGTATCGACACACGGAAAAATATGAGCAACCAGATTTGACTAGTGAATAAAAGATTTTTAAAAAATAAATAAAAAAATAAGACTGTGAACACATTATTCTTGCACACAGAAAATCATAGATATTGCAGCGGATATAAATAAACGGAAAAATATTACCGAAAAAAACAAGTTTCTAGATATGATTATCAATTCTAAACGGATAAGGAATGCTCACATTAAAAATTAAAAAAAAAAAAATAATTAAAAAACGGACCTGAACAACTTTTTTGGTTTTTAGGAAAAATTCTCATTTATCAATCCAAAATTTTCATTAATAACCAGAACCTTAACTCTTCTGAATCTATGAAATATAATTTAATGGCTACTACAAAACGTGTAATCCAGCTATTTTACAAAAATTCCATTTGAATTTTTTTTTCTGAGTACTATGTACGGGGAACGGAGATATTCTTCCCGTCTTGAGGGTAGAAGACATCTATATACAGAGTTCGCGAGATATACAGAAAATCATACCAGTGGGTGCGACTTGAAATTGAATATTTTAATATATTCCCTCTATTAACAATTTAGTTTAGTATATTTTTATTAAAATCCAGATATTAAAAAGCATAAGAAAATTCACTTGATATATCTCAACCTTCTTTTTTTAGTAAGTAATTTAATGGCAACATTATAAAAGCAGTTTAAAAATTTACATATTTACTACCACCAACATTAGAGGTAAGACTTCATGTTAATTTGTTGCTAAAGATAGATGGATCTGCTTTAATGAAATCTGAAATAATGAGGAACTTAGGGTAGCATTTTTCATTGTAATAACGGTGTAGTTTTTAAATTTATTTTCTTCTTTATTTATCAGTAGATAATTCTATTTTGTACGAGACCAATTATTAATGTCCAGAAGTTCAGTCTAGTGACTTTAAATTCTTGAAATTCATTATTTAAAGGCAAAAAGGGGGCGTTTTCAAAGTGAAGCACGATACAGCTATAAATAAGGCGAAGATAAAGGGGTTCCTTATTTTCCCGCTTGAATGGCCGAACTTATTTAGTTGCGAGAAGGGGTTGCTTTGTAGAGGGCCGGGCCATTTATACCGAAGCACGTTTAAGTACTTGGTCCGAGATCTACGCAAATGTTAAGGAACTAATTTACGCGTATTGGCCTCGTTCCTCCGTCTCGTAAAAGGGCGAAATTGATTTTCCAATCATTTCTTAACGAGTTCGAACCGTTTCGCCGTGTCTCCCGGCCAATTACAACCGGTGAAAATAGATGTGGCGGAAGTGAGAGGATTAATTTGGGCCCGGCTAAAAGACCTCCCTCGGACGGTTTCACGGCCGTGTGGTAAAATTATTTACGACGTTCTTATCATAAAGCTTAATGGGGTTGAAGAATACCTCGGGCCCGGGGCTTAAAGTGGGTTTCTCACCTCTGCTTCATTTATCACTTACCCGGGGAACTAATATTAAAACGCCCATCCCCTTAAGTTAAAACTCCGCGAGGTTAAAAGGATGTAAGATATTAAATCACCAAAGGATCACGTCCCGTAAATAATTCATGAAATATTAATAAATGGGCCGAAAGCTGTTTTCCCCCTTTCGCTCTAAGGCACAAAAATTGCTCATATTTATACAGTTAAATTGTCCTAAGATGGGAATAGTCGAAAATTTCATTCTTACTTCAAAGATAGTATAGTTTGGTCTCCGAGATCATGATGAGAGTATAAAGTAGGGCATCTAAATATTTGCTGTTTACAATGAATACACAGGATAATAAGGCTGCTCCTTATACCGAAAACTAAATTCGGGCGGACAAGACTGACAGACGGAGGAATTTTGGCTTTGACCTTGTTATTTTGAAGATACTAAACAATAAGATCGATTCTCGGAGACATTATCCTGCATTGTTCTAATATTTCCCCAGGTCCTACTCAGCTCTCGAATCTATGTCCCCAACATATGAGTCTGCAAAGACATACCAAATGCTTAGCATAGACATTGGATAATGATGATAAATGAAAGCAAGTCTATGTCACTTGGCATGGGTGACGATGGGTTGTACAGTTATGCGAAGGCGGGGGTGAAGCCTGAAAAGGTGGGTCTCATGTCCTCGGTCACTACCCTTTCTCATCCAGGTTTTTCGGCTTACTTCCTTGAGACCTCTCCCAACCCTTGGGCGCAAAGCCCAGGCACGACATAATGGTGAAGCCTTGAGAATGCACCCTCTCTAAAACACAAGTGAACGCCCCGTGCTGCATCAGAGACCCACGAGGGTTACGGTACCATATCCATCTGGACTACGGGGTAGCAGATTTTTCCAAGTTCAAACCTTGTTACATCGGAATGAACAAGCGGAGCGAGAGGTCCGTCACTACACTAAAACTTGCGGCTGTAACAACCATCCGGTTGCGAGCGGTGGTACGTCATCTCTCATCTTAAGCATCAAAACGTCCGGTGGGACCGAAAGGCTAGGACTTTAAAGATCCTCATGTCCATACATACGGGACCCTAACATCACTTGACTCCAAAGCAAATCAATATACTACAGCAACGTTCCTATCCCCAATTTCGACTGCGTACGCTTTCTTCGGTCCCAACTCGACTTACGCTGGAATCAGCGCATACGATTGAAATGACAAGACTTAAACAGATGATACAAAATACTCTAAAAACCTACAGAACAACAATCCAAGCTTTCAACGACAAACAAACTTACAATTTACAAAACCGATTTGGACATACGGAATAGAATGCTGGGAACCGCTAAAACTTTCAATATCCAACGACTCCAATCCCTTCTTAAAATTCTATTTATCCAAACTATTGTAACGAGCCCAATAAACAGGATCACCCAAAACTGGACCAAGTTCCACAATAAACTATTCTATCACCCCAATGGTCTGGCACAAGCTTTTTTCAACAGACCCCCATCCCTACAATCCCATAAGGCATCACAAGAGGAAATGTCTCCGAAATCTCATTTCTGAGGAGTACGGAGTGAAGTTTATTCTGTGAAGTGAAGAGGGAGAAAAATATTATTTATTTGCTCCCCTCCAAGCATGTAAATAGCCGAAATATATCTATGTTTGTTCATCAAATTACAAATTTTATTCAAAAATTGCAAATTGTAATAAAATATATTTACACAAATATATACAAAAATAATCGATATGAAAATGTCGCCCACGGTTTTTCTGTCTACTTGCCGAGTTAAAACAAAAAAATGTGGAAACATTAAAAAATAGATCACTGAATCCTGGTGTTGCGAATTTCCTGTCTGATCTTAGTGACCTCGTATCTCTCATCAAGACAAAGGAAGAGATAACAAATAGAAGAAGCAGAGGTAATCAGTGTTTTTCAGTCAATGAAAAGCGAATGGGAAAACCGCCGTCTTTCGAAGGATTCACCCTCATTTGTGGGATTTGTGTTAAAAGTTTAATCGACTTTAAAATCGATCAGTATGGCACAAAAACAATCTATAAGAAAATTGTCAAAAATGTTTACCGCTAAAGAGTCGCCAATATTTTCTTTTAAACGGCTCAAGGAGAAATGAAAAAATAATAAATCAAATGTGAAATAGCAGGCGATCATCTCCATGTTTCCTTTTATTTCATATTTGATTTATTATTATCTCTTCTTTCCTCCATGATCCCCACCTCCCCCGGGACAATACGGCCGGATTTATGTAATTTTTCCCCTTGTATATTTACTTTTTTAATTTGGAGACAGAGACGAATTGGATCGTCTGCCCGTAAATTCCGTATCTTAAAATTATGGTACACTCAAAGGACAGACAATATTATTTTCAATAGAATAATTTTTTTACAGATAGTAGAACTGAATAGAAAAGTTATTTTTTATAGTGATAGCATACATAGAGAAGGGTACGATGCAACATAAAACAATATAGAACAAAAGAAACTAGAAAACAGAAAATATGAATAAATTAGATAACTAAATAAGGCAAGATAAAAAAATTCCAAAGCTAATATGAATAGGTAATGCAGAAATAAGTAAAACATAAGGCACCGATATAAAATTAAAACAAAAAGAGTTTATCAATATTATTCTGGTTATTTGCAACCTACGCTTAACTTGGCAGTAAATGTCCTTAATTGCTTTTTACTATAAACATAGCCATTATAATAAAAAACTTTCTTCTTTGCCAGCTGACCGTATTTTTT